>NNCF01129548.1:1311002-1352113 GCA_002313205.1 Laupala kohalensis
ATATAACACTGATTGACTGACTTATCACGAAATCTCAGAAACTACAAAGCCAACAAACTTGAAATTTGCCAGAAATTTGGTGAAATGAGTGTTGGAATGTTTTATGAATGTATCCCACCATAACTCTAGTGCTTGGAGCTATTTCAACCAAACTTCATACACATGACTGACTACATGACAACAAGCACTATGGAGGTAAGACATCCCTTGCACTCCTAGGGAGGGGGTGAGAAGGGGATGGCAAGTAAAAATAAAGGAATGGATTGATACCATACTTTTCGGTACACTTAAGATGGATAAGAGCGTCCCTTGTGCTTTGTAAGTAAACATTGCAGATAATATACCCCTAGCATCCCTAGGTATGGGTGGGAATGAAGGACAGGTAAACAATAAAAACGACCGATATTGGTTGAATAAACCATTTTTGAGACCGTTGAAGAAAAGTGATACCATTGCCGGTACACATTCACGCACACCCCGTTTGTATTGGGTGTGAGAAGGAGTGAAATGTAAAAATAATCGAATCTGACCGATACTAGTGTTGAGATCGTAGTTTTCGGGGCCGTTGAAATTAGTAGTGATATTCACGAAGACGTCAAAGTTCACAATCACCCCATATAAGGTCCAGCACCCCTAGGAAATGGTATGTTACGGAAAAAATATCGAACATGACATACCAGTGACGAAACCATAATTTTGGGCATCTCTGAGTTGATAGTGAAATCCCGACATCGAGTAACTCTGAAATCACCCCTCATGAAACAAAATCACCTCTAGCACCCCTTGGGTTGGGGTAGAAAAGGGTTTATGGATAAAAATAATTGAAAACGAATATGGAAATATAAAAAAAAATCCATCGGATACATAGATTTAGGGTTGACGAGATGTTTCCACTACCAATTACAATATCTACAAGGTGAGATAACATAGATGCTCTGTATTCTTAGAGCTGGAGGCGGAAAGGGTGAGACGTAAAAATAACCCACAAAAAACGGTATTATGGTTGAGTCCATTGTTATTGTGTATTCTGACATGAATAATCGTATTTCCAATGACATTATATACCCTTCAGATCACATGAGGTGCACGACACCCCTACAGGTGAGGATTGGGAAGAGCGTGACATGAAGTATGATCGAAAATGTCCGGTAAGAATCGAACGAATTTTACGAAAATCCTCCACTAAGGGTATGAAATGGGAAATTGGTGTTTTCTAAAAACGTGTTTTTGAATCACATCTGTGAACATAAGGGATTGAGGATACCCACCATTACTATCAAATCTCCAACATTAATGGATAACATTCTCAGTGGATAGCAATGATGATACGAGCAAAAATATATTTAGAGACATATTACAGAATTCACGTGAGCAAAGCAGCGGATACTCAGCTAGTTAGTATATAATACGTATGGGATAAGAAGAAGTATTCAGTTTTGTCATCCCAAATCTACTTCATTTTGTATGAAATGTTATAAAATCTCATTGTTGCGAACGTTATCAGTGAGAATATTTACGTTAATCAGAATAAATTTGACGGTGAAGGTGAGAATTATAAATAGGTGAAAGTGAAGTAGCACGACTAGAAAATAAAATAAACATTGTGTAGCCATGACTCCGTAAGCATTCATAATGTGAGCCGTTCCTGTAAGTAACTTGTAAAATTTAGTTTTGATCCTTTTCAGGCATTACTATTCAATTGTTTTATCCGTTTGTAATTTTATTACAAGCATGTTGAACATAGACGCTTGAGTACATACTATATGCAGAGACACCAGGAACTACCATCCTTTCCCTACTCATCGAGATGATATTTAATTATTCTCACTTTGAATGTTCAATTTTCATACAAAAATGCAATAGTTCGAAGTACGTTTATGATTAATTAGTTGTATGAACTATGAAATATGACAGGAATCATGATTGTGGTGACATAGTGTTAATCATTCATTCGTGTTCGAAGGATGCGACTTGCCGGCGTTTGGTGGAGGAGCGAAGAAAAGCGAACTGAGACCTCGCCAAACACGGACGCTCGTCGGAGCGACAAGACGAAGCGCCCGCGCCAGCCAACGCGGCGGCGCGGTGGAGCGACAGCGGGGACGCCGGCGCATGTGGACGGCGGTGCTCGGCACGGCTCGGCGCACCGCGCTCCCGCAACGCACAAGGTAGCTGATAGGTTGTGAGCGGGTAATTACGCAATTTGCTGCGCCGAGCCCTAACAAGCAACCGCGAAATTGGAATAAAAAGAATGTGCTTGCGCGTCACAGGGATCGAATCGCGGTCGTCGGCTCTCGGGGCTTGCCGGCCGGACGACCGCCGAAGACTCGAATGGTCAGCGGCAGACGCGCGAGCCGCGCATGCCCCGGCACCTCTCCCCGCACCACCTCCTCCACGATAACCGTCTGCCTCCTCCTACCGCACTCGATGCGTTCGCGGTGGTGACAACGCGTTTCCAATTTTTTTTCTCGCACAAAACGACCCTGTCTCGGTGTTCCGTTCCCCCCTTCACCCTGCGGGGTCATGCTTCGACCCTCCCACTTGCAGCCTCTGGTCCAGCGGCTGAGGCCCTCCAGTGTTCCGACAGCATCCCGGCCGCGACCGGAAAAGACCCGTCAACCGTTGCATTGAGTGCGGTGCTTTTCGGAAACCTCCTTTACGAAGCTTTGGTCGTTCAAGGGTACGCGGGGAAGAGATAGTGCAAGAGGCGGGGCGGGAACGTCGCGCCGCTAGCAGCCCATTGGTTGCATGTGCTCGAGCTTTCGGCCAGTATCCAGCTCGCTCATGTTTCAAACGTCAGGAATTATCTGCAGTCTCGTTGGCATTATAGCGTAAATTTGTATTGAAGTTACATCGATTTCACGCTGTTCGTTTATAAACTGACGGTTCGTCGTGCGACGCATGTAATGCACGCAAAGGAGGCAATCACTTTCATTCACAAACATTTTCTTCTCCCTGGAGCGCGTTTGCGATATGAAAAATCGGTGATGGCTTGGTTAACAGATAAAATACAACTAGTACACAATTATTTCTCTAGGAGGAGGGAGACTATCACAGAAGACGGAAGGTTTTGCGTAAAAGGACGGAACGTTTTGCGTTTTATTAACAATTAAAACTCTTTATTTCAGTTAAAACTAGTTCATCGATTTGTTGGACATAAGCCTCGTCTTCATATTACTAAAAATAACGATACCAAAAAACATTTATAGAGAAAATTTCTCTAGAGTAATGAAATTGATACTCTTAATTTAGTGTAGCAGTACTTACACGTTGAGAGCTTTACAGAAAATTGCATCATTTGCATTCCCAGTGAAAAATAAAACATATACAGCAATACGAAATAGGGTTCATCTGTCCTGTTAGACACAACAAAAAATCACATGGTTTGAAAAAGCTGTTGATGTAATGGCTGAGCTGAAATAAAAAAAAACCCTTCAAGAATAGGGGGCAGGAGAAGTTCCCCAAAGTTGATGCGTTTGGACGCATTGATGCCTGGGTCCTGCTACACGGTGAGTTTCGCGCACCAATCGGGAAGCGACACTCGCACCCTCTTTCAAAAGTGCCGTTGCGGCGGCGGAGGCGATGGTGAGGGAGGCAGGGCTTCGTGGACAGGCTTTCGCGCGCCACTGCAGAACTGGTTGGCTGTTTCGCTGAGACTCCCTTCTGCATTTTCCATTGAAAGACTGCAGCCTCGGGCCCCCACCTCCCAGTATTGGCGCGAATGTCCCCTATACACCTCCCCTTCCAGCTCAGTCCCATATTTGACACGCGCTCGAGGGCGTCGACCCCGAAGGCATCCCTCCCTCTCCCATCATTTTTTGTATTGCTTGCCACAAGGCGCACTCCCCTTTTTCACATGTGCATTCCCTATGGTTGCCATGCAAACAGAAGTGAGCAGTTCTCAGAGTTCCTCCGGCTGAGGCTGCAACTGTCAATTTAGGAGTGGTTCGAATTGCGGACCACTGCAGGGGAAGTTCCATGGGAGATTCAGAATTTGTAAAGAAACCAGTACCGTGTAGAACTTGTTGGAAACGATTTGCGCTAAAATAGTAAGAATGAAACACTGGAGATCACGACACTACCCAAGTTTTGGGAAAGGATCAACGACATTTATATTTCTAGTACTGTATGTATATGTATGTATATATATATATATATATATATATATATATATATATATATATATATATATATAGTAATGAATAATTAATTATCCAGAACTATCGTATTCATTAGCATTAATATAAATAGAGAATAGTTAATAATANAATTACGTTGGTAAATTAGAAAAATAAGCAAATTTTGAAACAAAAGCATCACTTCGGTTATTTGGCATCTTAGTTTATAGACACTTCAGTACATTATTAAACAGAGCGTAGAGGTTCTTATCTTATTCTTCCCTTCAGAAACAGCAAATATGGCCTCAAAATTGATGCTATTAGAGTTCATTTATTAAACACTTTATTACTTGTGCACCTCATTTTATTCTCATTTTGTTGGTCTGTAAGACTGCTTCAATCTAAAGTGATTTAAAATTCTGAATCTCATTTAGTTCAATAGGAAGCATTCCCAGGAAACATATCGCTGTTTTAAGAATGTTTGTTGAAGAAGTTTTGAAACGAGACCTTAAAAAACAGCTCTGAATAAAAATGAAAACGCACAAGAACGCATAGTTCTAGGGATATACTAATAACGAGACGAAAAGCGGGAGAAAAAACGGCCAGGTACTGTGCAGCAACCCCACAAGAAATAAGTTAATGCGGTCATTCGAATGTGAACGTCGCCCAATTCATTTGGGTTCTGGGAGATTTGGAATTTCTATATTTTCATGACCAACGCTCTCCCATCACCCGGGTAATACTGACCACTAGCGACTGACAAAGCTGCCAGAGCATTATTTTTCGTTGTTTGGCAACGCACACGCGGACTCTCGATTTGTGAAACGCCTGCATCCCTCCCTGGAATGGCGTCTCCTTCCGTCTCTGTAGCCGCAACCCGCTCCGAGCTTCCTGGTGGGGTAGTGCGTGTCTCCCCGTTTCTCCCCGCCGCCCGTTCCACTCGCTTCGTCGTTGCGCCGCTTTCCTGCGGTTGGCGCGAAGCATTGGCGCGCGGCACCCCGTTCGAAGAACCGCACCATTGCAGACCGATACCGCTACGGGCAGATCGACGGGAACGACGACGGGAAGAGAAGGGTGGGGAAACGGTGGAGCTACGCGCAGAACGCGGGAGGGAGCATGCGAATGCACCGGACTCCACAAAACAGGGGTCCCATCTAACATCTAACACACAGAGAGCCAGAATGGGGAAATTAATTTACGGCCGAGGCGAGAAGAGATCTTCAATGTCCTCCGAATCTATATGCTATGGATAAATTGTCGAGGAAGGAAGGGAACAAGCATTTTGGCGTCGCAGCAAGTAGCCCAGGCCAGTGAAATTCACTTGCATAATATAATGCCACAAATATGAGACAGAAATTCAACTACGCGACTATGATACTTGTTTTAAACGCGTAATTAATTTTCTAGAAATCACTTCGACGCAAATACTCGAATTAAAAATGACAAAAAATAATTATTTTCTAGTTAAAACTATCAAGTTCAACTGTACCTAGGGGTGGAAATTGAGACGATAAGAAGGCAGATAAAAGTTGAGTCATTGAGAAAAGACAGAAATCTAAAGAGAGAATTAAGTGTACTAATTTGGTGGATTTCGAATTTTCAAAAAGAGAAGAAAAAAAGTGGTCGAGGTGTGAGTGCCGAACCATATGTATAACACATACTAAATACTCAATACACATACTAAAAACAATCCCTAATCCAATCTTTAGACCGAATTCAAAACAGCACAAGTAAACTAAGAAATAAAACAACAATAAAATAGGCCCAGAAACATATTCTTATGTTACTTTATTTGCAACATTGATTTTCCTTGGACACTTTTCAATTCTTTGAGGGTCCTCTTCCAATTTTGAAGACCATAACGAAACGCAGGAAGTACCATAGAAATGAAACAAAAGTAGAAATGAGGTGACCCGGGAGAAATTACTATTTTCAAAGGGTCTCGTAAAAAGACACGAACCTATTTCCCCCGAAAGAAACCACAGTATTTTAACAACCTATTTAACTTTGAGTTTTTATTTGAAAAGGTTTTAACCCTCTTAAAATGCGATTTGCGATTTTTTCCTCCCAATTTACCTTTCTATCACTTTGAAAGAAAAAATGACATTTTTTTTATCGCCCCTCATCGGCAAATTTTCCTTCAAAAATATTTTCGAAATCTATTTATCTCATTGGAAAAATTTTCAGAAATCCAAATATAAACCTTTCTGATTAGATTCTTTCTTTGGCGGCAAATTGAATATTCCAAGTTAAAATTGATATTTTTTAAAACTTAAGAGTCTGAAAATATGCATCTCATTTTTTAGGTTCAAAATTAACCTTTCTCCGTCCTTTATTAAAAAAAATCATTTCTTGGAATATCGATTTGTTTTTAGTCGAAAATTCTATAATGTTAAAAATAAGAATTTTAATGCAACGTAAGACACTATTTTTTTTGTAATTTCCTGTCATATCAAGTCCCTAAAATTTTTGGAAAATTCAGATTCTCCGAAACATTCCGTGAAAGACAAGTGTATTTAATTGTTATTTGACGAGTCCTTGCAAATAGATTCATGAATTGTTCAGTACTCGCTCACAAGGTCTCTACCACGACACTCGGTAATACCCATAACCTAAACGTCGTGTTGTTCATAGAAGACAATAATTAAGATTTAATTTCGCACGGAGCTGTATTCTATCCTCGTGAAATAAATGCGTAAGTACAGTTCTCTTACGATAAATTTTCCGTAAAATTTTAATCTGATTTTCATATTTTATAAGATATTTTTCAATTTATCATTGTCACTCGTAGACATTGTAGACATAGAGTATTGTTTACGTATAAAATTTTTCCGAGGCTTGTTTTCTTCGCTAAGCTGGGACCAGACGAGATAGTTTTCGTAGGTCGAGTCATAAACACGTCATAACATTGATGAATGTAGATCAAGAATATTATTTCATTTTGCATAGTAATAATAATAATGATAATAATAATAATAATAAAACTCTGGAATGTTCAAGAAGTGATCATTGTGCCTATCATTTTATCTACCTTAGGACTAGTCCCCCTGGTCGACTCCATTAAAAAACTCAAAATCAACACCAATATAATAAGTAGATTGCAACTCAGCGTCCTTCTGTCCTCAGCCCACATTACCAGAAAGTTCTTGGACCTGAAATAGATTCTTCCACCCAGCAGAACTTGATTTAATAATCCACTGCTGAGAGAAAAACCAACACAAGCTGAGAGAACTAAGTAGTAATAATAATAATAATAATAATAATAATAATAATAATAATAATAATAATAATAATAATAATAATAAAGTCTTTATTTAGGCGAGACTCAGACCTTAATGTCTGCTGTTCCGTGTAACCATTTCAGATAATTTTAAAATACAAGATGAGGATTGGGAGGATCATATTTACATTTAACTGTATTGGAGCTATCGTTNAGATGAAAAGACCAAACAACGAACTATACCTCGATACCAATACAATTACAGAAGAAATCAGGAAACGTCGAGCAAGATTCTACACACATATCTACAGGATGGAAAGTTCTAGAACGGCAAAAAAGTTACTCAATATAATTTCAACAAGCAAAAGCGGCACAGACTGGTTAAAAGAAGTTCAGAAAGACTTAGAACAAATGGACATCACAAATCTGGAAGACCGTAAGGATTGCCGAAATAAAATCAACAATGTTAAATTTGAAGAAAGAACGTTGAGACAGCCTGGAAAAAAATGGACCGATGAAAGGAAAAAGAAGCACTCAGAGAGAATGAAGAAGTTTTGGGAAGAAAAAAAGAAAAATACTTAGAAAAATGTCATTCAAGTTCAATCGCTCTCCTTAAGGGGAATAATCGCATAAATAAATAAATAATAAAAGTCTTTATTTACTAGCGAGACTCATATCATAGGATCTGCTCTTCCGTCTGACCTCGTTAGAAAAGAAAATATACAAGTTGTACAGAAGAAAGAAAAGTAGGGAGTAGTAATATTTACATATGATGTATTCATAATAATTTGTTTGTATTTGAGACAAATGGATACAAATCTTGGATATTTTAGTGTAGATAAAAGGTATGGATTTTAGTGTGTTGTATTTGAGGGAAATGGATAAAAGTCTTGGATCTTTTCGTACAGTTATAAATCAATTCATTCATACCTAACATTCTATTTTTTTGCACATCCTATTAAAACAATTGAAAATAAAAACAATTAAACTTATTTTTAATTTTTATATCATGAAATGTATTGAAAATATAAGCTACGATATGTTTATGTAAATACTTGTTATATAGTGAGCCAAGCTTTTTGTGTTACTTGCTTCTCATGAAAAAATAATTCGTTTCATTCAGTTTGAAATATTATTGTCGAAATTTCCTGTGAATTATTTGTTAGGTTCCTGAACAAGGTTAATGCAAAGCTTGTTACAAAATCACTAAAATGCCTCCAAAAATAGGAATGAATACAAGAAAATCCACTTCAAACGAACCAAAAACTATATATATTTCATAGGGTATTATATATATATATATATATATATATATATATATATATATATATATATATATATATATATATATATATATATATATATATATATATATATATATNCAGGACTTTTGAGAAGTCATTTCATTCCCAAGGCAAAGGCATTAAATAGATTAATAATGTTTATTTTCCCTTTGAAGAATTAATTTGAAGATCAGACGTAGCCCATTAACTCCGGTAAATGATGCATAGTCACAAATATGAGTAAAAATTGCTGATGTTCACGTATCCCTAATATGAAATGGACAATGGTAGGAAATGGTCCCAGGAACTCTATTGTTGAAATGTAAATATCGGTGGACGAGGATTATTCTGTGAGCTTAAATTAGAACCATTAAATCAAAATTTTAAAAATCTCAACTGGAGGAGCGTGAGAAATGGATGCATTTGCGAGGAGAATTAAAGAACAGTTTAAAAATATCTTGGGAGACATTGGAAAATGTAATAAGTTATTCAACATAGTTTACATTATATTAATTTTCAGTCAGAAATCTCATTTAAACCGTTTTAAACTGGGGTTTCCCTCACCCACTCCAGACAAATGTTGCTTCGGTACCCCAAGTTCCCTGGCAACCCAGCATCTCTCCTTCCAAATTCCCTTACTCAAGTCACGGTTAGATGGAAGAGCGAGCCAAATGGTCCGAACCTCACCATAAGANAAAACAACCGCTGAGAGTGAGTTCATAGTAGAATGCTAGTCTAACGAATGCTAGTCTACTAGTCTAAAGTTACCTTTCGAGAATACCAAGATGCTGTGAAAACACCCATGCGATAACAATGGAATAACGCCAGATTAAATGAGAAGTAATTTGCATAAGAGAACCTTGTTTATGTTACATTAATTTACAAACTAAGAAAGATTACTTTGTAGTCAGACAGTTGAATTCTCAATTAATATAGTCATGTGTCTCAAAAACCATTTCCCTGTTTAACTGAACCAGAAATGTTTGCTCAGAACGTCTTTACTCGGTAACTAATTTCTAAACAGTTAAAGTGAAATTGTTCATTGCGTGTTTCAAAGTGAAATATTTGGCCGTCTATCGTCAATTTGAATTTGATGACTCCGGTTTCTAACTATGTTCGATATTCATTCCTTTGTATTTTGTATTTCGTTTGATTGGATATTTTTTCTTTCTCATTTACATATGGAGAAAGTATTTTAATCACACAAAAATTTGATCGCGAGATTTTGAGGGAAACATCCATCTTTGGTGTCCCTCATAACAAAAAAGTGTTTTTTCGCATGGCGTCGGACCTCTGAGCTAACCAGATGAGTCAATTTTGTTCATATTTCGTATTCAGCGTATTTTATGTAGTCTACGTTTGTGCTCTGAATGGTTTAAACTTGTACATAAAGGGTACATCATAATGGGATCAAAAACATTTTCAAAAATATCTCAAACACTGCTTCAAATTGTTTCTGTATATAGTTTCGGTACAGGAAGTGTAATTAATATGTACTTCTGCATAAGCGGTATTTCGCTTGAAAGTTTTCCACAGACGAGGAAAAGTGATATCTCTCACCCGCACTACCTCATTTATTCCCTATTTCCAGAGACTAGAAAACTACTTAGCAGTCAAGCAGAGGGGAAACTTGGCTTTAGAAATCTAATATGGATGTTAATTCGGATAAAATTGATAGAGAAATGAAAACCCCATGATCACCTACAATGAAATTACGTTTGCGTAACATATATTACGCATTTATGAAACCGATATCGCAAGATGTCTTGATAAAAATATTCAAGAAATTTGTTATAATAAATATTGAGGTTGCTCAGAGCCCGAAAAAAAGTTAGTTTTAGATATGTGTAAAGGATGTATTATTATCGTGGGTTGAATAATTGTTTTTATTTAAATTAACCGGTCCGTATGTTTTTAATAAAATGTATGTTTTCAAGAAGCGTTTAAATTGTATAGCTTTATGGATAATTTGTGAACAATTTGAATCAATTTTGACTTGAAAACAATTTATTTCCTGTAACACATTTGCAAGTGAATCACTTCCATGCACTGCATAATAAAATATGTTTAGTTAACACACATTAACTAAGTTTGTAAAATAACTGAGATTTTGTAACTGAAAGATTAAAGGTAAACATGATGCGATCACCCCCAATAGTGATACCCCCTTTCACTCAAAAAAATGACCAGATGATAGAACTGAATGATTACTTATTAGACTAAAGGAAAAGAAACTTACACACATACAATTAAAACAGTGAACTTAGAAGATATGCATTTGATTTGATAAGGAAGAAAACAACACTCGGTTCTTCTTTCCAGTATTCATGAACATGCTTGCAACTCTGCCCTAAATAAAATCAACATGTATATTGATAAATCTCTTATCGTTTAATGAAATTCTAATGACATGCTCACAAATCTGAAGACAGAGTTACTTTAACACTCTCTTTTGTTTTGACAGATCAACATCTCTAAAGGAAGTTCATGTGGTTGGTTAAGATTTAAGTACTTCATATTTCATTGACCTTTGTTGAATTATAGACCACAGGCCGCACGATCCCTTTATACTAATTGAATTTGTTTCTTCTGGATGGATAAATTGTTAACCCAGAGTAATACTGACAACTAATTACATTGGAACTGATAGTTTAGGAAAACATTGGACCGCGGCGACCAATTGCAATTTCTAATGCCTTTAACGGGTACGAAACAAAAGAACATCTTTGGTCCTTTTACTCTTTTGGTCGTAGATGAATTTGTCGGTATTTGAATTTTTTGCCACTGGATAACTTAAGATGGCTCCAGCTACCTATCGTTTCCCACCCATCTAGCACTTAAACCCTAACTTTTAAGTCCCGTGGCTCCTTTGATCTGCGTACCAATTCCGGAAGCACTTCTCATATAAATCACTCATTGTACAGTTCTGTAGCATTTATATGTATTATATTACTAACTAGATTATTTCCATTGAATAACATGACAATAAATATGAGGTAAATAATTGAAAGTATAAAACATACAGTTTGTGTGCCTAAATCATCACTAGACTCTTCATAATAGCATATTAGTGACATTGAACCTAAATTTTCAAGTCCTTCTCCGGGTATTATTAAATATATCGAATTGTTTAGTTCTGCGGAACAGAACCATCTGATTTGCAAATTTCCAAGAATACATTCTGAATCTTCATTTCTAAGAATAAGATTAAGAATAATTGAAAACCACCGCTGTTCAGTTCGACCGAAATTCCAATAAGATTTCACGAATCCACAACTCCAGTTTCCTTCGCTCGAAAATAAAACGACTGGGAATGAACAGTTGCTTTCTGCTTTTTTCCAATGTACTCCGTGTACACTTTCATGAAAAACAAAAGATTAATTTTTGGATAAATTAGGAACTGTCGAATATACTTCAAATCAGATGCTATCTGTGATAAAACGAAAATATATGGATTGCTGTTTAGCATTAAAATTATAGTGAAACTTTTTTTTGGATATGACCTTTATCTCCAAATAATAAACTCGTTTGTTTTTTAGTCAGATCCGGAACTTGATTTCTATCGTCTACGTCACCTCGCGTTAGCGTAAAACCTTGAATTTCACCTATTTCTTTGCACTCCAATCTCCACGGACAAATGTATCGACGTTACCATGTAGTTTTCAGCACAGTTTCATGGAAAAAGGACCATAATGAACCCATTTTTAATAGAATGCATTATCTTGTTTAGCATATTTTGTAGATCTCGAACACTTCGATAGAGATGACCTTCGGAAACGAGGGTCATCAGTTGCATGACAGCACTTCATGATTTCCAGACATTTTGTAATTTTCTTTAAAATTCTCTTATTCGTACAATTTTAGGTCTATCTTGCGAGCCCCTCAACATGAAATTAAAATTCTGGTGGATTGCACCCACACTTACATCTGGAACACAACTTTGGTCTCAATTGCTAAAAAAGACACTCTTGAATTTGGAAATATCTCATTAAGCAAATGTTTACGTCCTTCAAATTTCACAAAATAAATCTTTTTTTGAATATGAATCCCTTGCGCCATTTGAAACCCGGACTCAGTCCTTTCTTTGTTAACAACACTTAATTATAAACATTTCTCTTCAAATTCAATGTGATTTACGTAACAACTAAGAAATATTTGAAATAACATGTGAAACGTCAACATAAATATTTTATGTGTATGAGGTTTAAAAAATATTCAACACATGACATGTACATTAAATAAACTATTTAATGATTCATAATCATGTAGTTCATACTTACAATACTTATTAAACAAATTCATAAAACTGATAAATTAAATAATATTTTTCTTTTCAAAAATATCAATTACTCGCTTAACAAACCCCCTTTGTAGCTACGGTGTTAGCACGCTCGCTCATCACCAAGTCATCCCGGGTGTAATTCCCGGTGGGGCAAGAAAAATTTGCAGTATTTCATTTCTATGTCTCAGTTCATATAACTGTGTGTGAAAAGTTCACCCTCTGCGGTTTACAAACGCAGTTGTAATACTCGGATACAGCAATCTAGATTCTCTCTAGACGCTGTTCCTCCAAAATGTGTCACAATGTGTCTAGTGTGTAAACTCACACAGAACTGAGACTTACTAACACTCGTCATCGTGGTCCTTAGTTGACCGAATTCATACATTCATATATACTCACTTAACAAAATAACGTAAATCTTAAACCTTAAAACCTTAGTTTAATTTACTGTATGCTTACCAGTTACGGAAAACAACGGATAATTTTTTAACACAAAAATTCATTTTACTAACCGCTAAAATTTTAAAAATGTAATTGTGTATTTTTGGAAGTGATAATTGAAAATTTGTTTTCTTTCCTGGAATATTGTATTGGGAATCAAAGTAATGAGATTTAAATTCGTTCACTGCAGGGTTTTATATAAAATTTGACGGATATAGAAGTATAAGTGGTTCACTTTAAATTATTTTTTTATTATTTCGGGTGTAAAATAAAAGACACGTTAAATAGTGAAATAAATACTGAATCAATGAGCTCTACCTTAGATTTCTTTATCGAAATGATCTGGTTAAAGAGTTATGGCCAATTTTAAAAGGAATATTTCATGTTTTAGTTTTATTACGTTTTCAAGATAAATAATACCACTTAATTTACTCATTTATTTATTTTGATGACATCGTGGACGCATGTATTACGTTTTCTATTTTTTTTTCACAATAATATTGATCAACCACTTCGTAAATGAAAATTTCAAAATAAGTATTCCGTGACTTATTATACACACTGTTACGTCATAGAAATGAAAATGTAAATTATGACTAGGATAATTTAAAAAGTATCTTTTAAAGATTGTGAGTTTATGAATATTTATGTCGTATATACCTATTTTATGAGCACCCAAATTTCAATGGAAAACAAGATAACCTCTCACTTAATATAATTCATAGTTTGTAATATAATCTTATCCAAACAGTTAATCCATGCTGGTCTTTCATAAGAACTAATGGTGTGTTTAAATTTACACAACCTTGGTTTTGGACTATCGAAGTAAGAACATCAATAGTGCGACTTTTAACAGAAGGGATCATATTTATGCATGAATGCCAATTAAGGATAAGTCGATTTCTGAACCTGTTGGGACAGACTTTTCAATGTGTGTAAATGAGAAGCAAATATATGTTCAATCACAGAACTATTTCTTTAATTTTCAATGTAGCTTAAATTCTTGAAAAAATTATTCACTATAAAATTTTGGAAATTGCTAAAATGCATAAATTATTTTCAAAAAGACATTATGGGTACTGAGGATGCTTCAAATTATTTGACGAATTTAATCTATGGTAATATGATAAGAGTACTCCAATTACAGTAATGTTTCTAGACTTAGATAAAGCATTTGACACTATTAATCATAAATTTTACTACATATATTGTACAAATATGGGATAATGGCTATTACTTCTTATTTACAAAACAGAACCCAACGTGTTAGAGTTAATTAGGCTGTAAGTGAATACTGTGAAGTACTAACGGGTGTTCCCCAAGGTACTGACTTTTGGAAGCTACTGCACTTGTGTTTCCTTAGACTTTATTTATGTTAATGGAGTAATCTTGAAAAGAGTTGAAACATGTAAATATTTGGGAGTTATCTTCGACTAAAATTTGAAATGGGACAAATATATTTAGTACGTTAAAAAAATTTAATATTTATTTTCCATAAGCTCTCCAAAAATATGAAAACTGAAATAATACTCATGATGTACTATGCATTTTTTTCAGAGCATAATCAATTACGGAATCATATCATGGCGAGTAGCTTACTCGAAACTCTTACAGAGACATCAGGATAAACTATTGAAGATAGCAAATAAGAATAAATTTAACTTGTACCACAGTCCTTTAAATCTGGAGCAGATATTCTCCTTAACCTTTCAAATATCATTATAGCACATTAAATAATAAATTATTAAACTTAAATAGTATTTCTAGGAATACAAGTATTCCTCTACCGCATAGATCCAAGAAAGTGTAAAAACAGTTTTATGAGAGCAATATATATTTAAAACAGTATTCCTCATGATCTCATAGTCTTAACAAACGAAAGTTCAAGGAAAATAAAGTTTAAAAAATGGATATCATCGAATTATTGACAAAGTAAAATAAACAGCAGCATGTTGTTTCTAGATTTACTAAGAAATGTAATTATGTTTTAATTATAAACATAAGGATGTTCACTGGTTATAAAAGATTTGCCTAAAGATATGTAATTCCTTAATACTGTTTTACTAGTTTTAAGATTTTATACCAAGCCTACGTACAGGGATCTCTGATTACATCTATGGGGTTTAAATAATGATTTTGTAATTGTTCTGTACGAGTATACCTGTTTGGTTAAATAAATAAACAAGTAAATAACTCGTAAAAACTGCGTAGTCATCATCTTCCATTATGCAATACAGTAATTAATATCAGAAAATGTTAAACTATTAGTGTTCATATTTTGTATTATTTGATACTTTTTCCACTGAGAGGCATTTCGAAGTGAAATGCGTTTATTCGAGAAATTAATGTGAAATGTACTCAGAAATTAGAGAAATAACCATGCTGATTCTATTTTGAACTTGTATGTTTTGTATTACTAGCTTTATCTTTCATTAGGCAATGCCTACAATGCGTCAGTAATGTGCACAATGCCTAGGCAAAGTGGGGAATGCGATGAATATCTCCTACTTTGCTTAGTGACTACAGGCATTGTTCACATTGCCAAGGAATTAAATCACTCACAAATTTGACGGCGACATTTAACTTCGTTTTATTTTCAAGATTTCCCTATAAACATTTAGGGAAGATGTGTAAAATACATGTACATATAGGGAAGATGTTATAAGTAGCAACGTGGAGAAAAATGTGAACATATGCGGAAAGGGGGAACATTTATATGTACGTATACATGGGTAAATATGTAGGCATACGTTTTTATGTATCGGTATATATTTGTATGTGTGTATATTATATTTGCTCTCCATAGAAGTATTTTATTCTTTCAACGAATTCATTTCATTCTGCCGCCGAATTTTCTTGTTGTGTTACAGGTTTCCAGTTAGCAACGAACCTTTTCTTTTCTTGCTCTTTTCTTGCTTAGCGCGCTTGCCGTAAGCGTTGGTTTTTCGTGGTTCCCAATGAACGAGACATTCGCTTAAGTATATATAACAATAGATTTAAAATAAAATAAAGAATAGTCACGACATTATATAATTTTCTATTTAATACTCTTAATTTTTTTTCCGTTACTCCCAAATAACCCTAATCCTTTAACATGTGTTTTTATATAACTGTTGCAGTTCATTGAGAATGAATAGTAGAGTACAATATGCACAGCCCACTGAATATTTTAGGGCTTCTATAAGGCGCACGGGCCCTAAGCGCCAGCCCTTTTGAAATTGAAATGTGCATTTTCAAGATTATGGTTATATACCGAAAAGGTACGATTGGTAATTTTTAAACTGTGTTTCTTAGCAAGGTTTATTTAAAATTTCGCATCTCCTACGTGCAGCGCATGGGAAAACCGATCACAACCCCTTAATCTGGTTTGTAAGTTAAATACCGGAGCTCGGAAGTGTTTCAGGATGCATTTAGTAAAACAATAATTTTTTTTTGTGACTTTCAATACACTTATATTTTCAGGGAGAGAAACGCATAGATACTTGAGATTCGGACTGTTCAATTTTCATGAAGGGGGCTTGCAAAGCAAACTAATTTTTTACGAAATATTGCCTGGATTTGACATCGAAACATTTTGAATTATTTAATATTTCAAATGGCGTATCACGTCTAGTTAAGAAAGTTCTAATTACCTCATACACAAAGAAATGTGATCATAAAAATGAATACATACATACTTACAGTGCTCGCAGTGAAAGGAAAGGAATGAGGGAGGAGTCTAAAGAGCACGTGAAAGTTGAGGAGCCTATGCCAGTTTTGCGAGATTGCCGAATCTTCCACTCGCTGTAGACACGTGGGCATATTACTCGTATCAGCAGAATCTCAGTAAGTATACGTCTGGTTGCTAACACCTACATCAGGCGATTCGTAGAACCGGCAGTAATTGATATGCCAACTGTGAGGGTCAGAGGGCTGTATCTATAACCTTTGGTCTGCCTCACACTGCTTCAACACCAAAGAATACGTCTCGTAGAGCAGGAAAAAATGAAATAAATAGTAAAATTACTTTGAGTAATATGCATACTATTTTATGTTCACATAAAAAATTAATGCCCTCAATATACGTTTATGTGAAAAATATTTGAGAAAGACGCAAATTATCACATCTTCAACGAGTTTCCACTGGTAAGTGCAAAATACTACTATGTAAATATTACTAGTTGTTAGTTAAACCACGGAACACTGTACGTGCAAGTAAATTGTATCTGTCTTGAAAAGCAACTCAAAAAATAAAATTACTTTCTCTGCTAACTACCTTGCAATCACCGGTGAGATTTTACATTAAAAACACCAAAATCATCGCGTTCCTATTCCTCTTTCTCTCGAGCGGTTGAAATGGAAATAACATTACCACTAAAGCGATGAGTAGTATGATATACCTTTTTAAAGAGCCATTTATAATAATTACATAGACTTATTTTATAAAGTTTATATAAGATAAAAGTAAATTAATATATTTATAAACAGAGAGAGAGAGAGAGTGTGTGTACTATACTTTGTTTTAATTTATCGAATATTAAAACGATTCAGTTGTATAAACTTTACATTTATACAAATAGTATATATTTACTATAAGTAAAAGGAAATCAATTGTGTGTATTTATACTTTAGTGCTACATTAGATTTTGGTGACGGAATAATAAAAATACACACAATTATATAATTTCGTACAGTGATTATATGATGTAAATTTTCCCACTTTTCAAATTCTGAACTTGTCTCCTTAGATATAACCAGAAATAACTCATTTCAACTTCTCGACCCAGGCAAAAAAATAGATGTTTAGGAATCGGTCCTACATCAAACCACTCATGATTCTGACAGCTTGGCATCTATCATCTGTGTTGAGTACCCAGAGGCGGAACGGGTTCCTATCCGAACTATCTTAATGATGTAATATGTATACGTGAAGAATAAAAAATGAGCTCATAGATAGAGGTGGAAATGAGAAGCAGCGATAGCTGTTTATACATGAGAGAAGATGAACGTTAATGACACCAGCTCTGTCTCATTAAGATCTTAAAAGAGTGACGAAAGATCGGCCTACCCCTTCCCTCATTATTATGTAGCAACATTCCGAACTATTATGTTGTCCCTTCGGGGCAAATATTATGACAGGTGACTGGTTTCTTTTTTTCCTTCTGCGGCTCGGCTAGTCAGCGGGACACGGTCTGTTTTGTGGTTAGAAGCCCACCTCCAGGGTCATTTAACGCCGATGAAAGAATCATTAAATCAGCACCTTTATAAATTGTTGTCCCACATTATCATAATCATAGGGGTGAATACTTAAGGACTGTTGTGGTAAGTGATAGGTTCCACAAAACCAGCTGTCACTTGCTTTAAAACATTCAATTACAGAGGTATCACAACAGTGATGATATAACCTGACACATACAATTCTAATCTATTTAAAAATACTGAGTTGAGAAACTAGAGTTACTAGAATAATTGGAGTATTATAAAAGTCATATATACGATTAGAAAACAAACTTGATTAGACATTTTGCATCTTAATAAAACACAATAATTGCACTCGGTATATCTCATCTGAAAATCTTGGTAGACATGTATGTTACTCTGAGAAATTAAAAAAAAAACTTCATAAAAAAAACTTTCTTCATTTTCTAGCAATCAATAAACTTTCCTTCAAAATTAGAGACAACTTTGTAACCACGTTACATTTTGCTAAGTGAAATAAATTCAGTGATAGAAAACGAAGTGAAATATTTTTATTTATTCATAAAACCT
Organism: Laupala kohalensis; assembly: GCA_002313205.1. NCBI lineage: Eukaryota > Metazoa > Arthropoda > Insecta > Orthoptera > Trigonidiidae > Laupala > Laupala kohalensis. The sequence goes on from NNCF01129548.1 coordinate 1,330,092, forward strand.
TACCGTTTGTACCCTTCCCAAACAATGCGCAAAATAGAGCATAATTTCAGAAAAAGAATAAATTATATTTTCATTTCGAAGACCAATTTAACGATCAATATTGAAATCTAAGTATGCTATATTTTGTAGCATACCACAACCTAAGAAGAGTAATCATGAACAAATACATACTTCTCTGTATTAAATATATATAATACTATTCATGTTATATACTAACAAGGTCGTCGTAAATGAGAACTAGTGGTGCAAAACAATTGCACATACTTTCTCATATACGTTTCTTCTTCTGCAGCATAGAGTGAGAAGAAAATCTATAGTGAAAGGGTCATTTCTGGCGAGGTCCTCTATATTTTGGTCGTCATCCAGGGCTCTATTCATGCTCAAAGTCGCTACATTAACTTATTACTGTCCTTTATTTAAAATTTGAAAATAAAGCAAATATTCAGAATATTATTACAAAACCTATAGCGACATATCAGTCTTATAAACATTGTAAAATTTTTATGTAAATGTTATTTCGTTGTAGACAGAAATTGATGTATTTTCGTATATGCACTGCGTTTGCTGTCCTCCTAAGTATTTTATAACTATCATATCTTTCATTTCAGTTTACGAAAAGTGTATTCTACGTCTGTTTGGTCCATTTACACTGTTAAATATTATTCAAAAGTCTTGAAATAGTAAACTAATGTGTAAGTGGAGCAGACAGAAATTAGTTTACTGCGTCTATATCAAACTTTCAAGCGAAATACCGCTAATGCGGATGTAATGCATACTAATTGTACATTACGTACAGAAAACTTAAGCAAAATCGAGGGAGCAATTTTTGAGAAATATCCAAAAGAGTACTTTGGCCTCTTCTTACACGTGAAGTACCCTTTGTTTTAAAGTAAAATTAAAAATTAGAGCAACTGCACTGACAATTCTACCGTAAATACGAAATGCGAATTAAATTGATTTTTCCATTTACTCCGCAGAATCGCTGCGCACAGACGAACAGACGGACGGACCTTATGCCAAAAACCACTTTTCCAGAACAAGGGATATCCAAAACGGATATTTCTTTTCATATCCCTCTTTCGAATTTTTTTCACGATTACAATACTTTCTATATATTGCGTATATGAGAAAATAAAATGAATTACGGTTCAAGAAGGAGAGATATTGTCAGAGATCATACAAATTAACGTGAACTTTTACCCGGAGACACCGAAGGATACGTAATTTGTGAATCTCATGTAGTTCGGGGGAGCACAGAGAGGAACATACGTTTTCCCGCCCTGAAAAAGAAGTAACCAATGTTTCTGTATCTGTCGCTTATATACGAAGAATGTAGTTCAATGCTAATTCAATGGTTTTCTCTGAATTGTCTAGGTTGTGTCTCCATGTGGATATTTCATTACTATTCCACACGGATTTCTCTCTTCCCCACACTTCGCATATTTGTAAATTAGGATCATTATTTAATTAAACTCATTCGTTAACTGTAAGGCACTCGAGATGGTTTTTATTGCAAGATAATATCATCTGTTTGTTACCATCATATTTTCTTTGATATCGACAAACAGGTATAATTTTTTAAATGAAAAAGGTATTAATTTTAATTTTATACATGTGCTAGCTACTAAATGAAGGATAAAATGACTAGAATTCCTGAGTCTTGTTCAAATTTTGTATTTGTTAATTTATGGTTGATTTATATATCTTCTGATTCTATCCTTATTCTATCAAGGAACTTTTGTTACAATACCTCCTTTTATGTTACAGTATTTCAGAAAACAGTACCGTGCCTCATAATTTTACAGAACCATTTTTATGCTACTAACTCATCTTCTGCATTGAAAGTGATTCCAGCAATACATAAAAATGAAAGAAATCTCCCCAAAATATTATGTCAAGTTCAGTACCTATCAAGCAACCACAGAAAACAAAGAACGTATTTATCCCAAACTGACATACATATGTATTTTGACCTGTTACGCGATTGTCCGTCATTAATTACCATTCTGGCAATTGAAAAAGTAAAAAAAAAGTCCAGTGGCTATTGATTTTCATTAAATTAAATGATTTTATATTATTAAGTTAAGGCCATTCATTAATATATGTTCGTCAATGTCTCGAAAACCGGACTCATTTCTCAGTGTTAACAACTATATCACACCTAGAATACAGAGAATTTCTGATGCATATTAAATAATAACAAAAAAGATATGGACTCAACATGCTCATGCTACAGCCAAACTCCACATTCTCCACATTAGAACATTCCGCGTGGCGTCTCTTTACCATAATAGAATCCTCGTAATAGATGTTTTAAGCACTCAGACATGATTCGCATCGAAATATTTACGCATTACATAAAAACAAAACGCAACCAATTCTATAATAAAAATTCTAGTTTATAAAAAAGAGTTAAATTGGATATATGGTTTTTGATAAATGATAAAAAAATAAAGCTGTGCGAAAACGTAATTTGTTTAGCTCTTTGAATATGTTATAGAAATATTTTTCTATTTACTTTTGCTTGCCAAGACATTTTTATTCAGGTATTGTAAATAAAAAATGTATTATTCTTTTATATTTATAAGTTATATTTAAATGCATGTTGAAAGCTCTCCAAAACATGTCTGTTTTGTAGTCAAAGTCAAACTATCCCACAACAGGCCCTGAAGGTCTATGGGGTTCGCGAAGACTCGAGCTCCGAATTTATTTGACCTCGGTACTAGAAGGAGGAAAAGTGTCTCGTTCCGACCGGTTTTGATCGCAGGATAGACCCTGGTACTCATTTCACAGCAGGCTGAATAGGTCTGGGAGTTAGTCTGGATGTGGAGGTGTGATGAATATCCCCGCCTCACCGGGGTTTGAACCCCAGCCATCCTGCCAGCAGCTCAGCGCTCTACTCTCTGAGCCACGCTGACTCCGTCTGTTTTATAGTAAAACATAAATTAAAATTGTGGAAGATAATTTCATTTTGTTTCCTTAACCTGGATATGCATAATTATTATGCTCGTTTAATTGTATAGGAAATATGGTTAACCGAGCTTCTGAGCTTCCGAGCTTCTATCAGAAGAAAATTACACGTTTTACTTTTTCATTAATGTGATGACTTTGCGTTGTCAATAGGTCCATATCATTTGCTGGTAATCTTTCCGTTACTGTGCTCAAAATTCAAAATTTTGTCAGTTTGTCTTCTTGTTGCTAGAAGAACACGTAAATAGAAGATACGAAATAATTATCTATCACTTCTCTTCAGACCTTGACTCACTTTTGCGACCTTCGACGTTTACCGTGCATCATCTGGAAGGGTCGTGACCTGTCTCGTGCGTCGGATGACTTCTTGATTGATTTGACTAGGCAAATCAAACGCCGCCGCTTGATTTGCCTAGTACGCCGCACGAATGTGGTCAAACTTTACGTGGACGTTTTGTATTTTAATTTCTTTTAGCCATTTGTAGGGACTATTCCGTATTGATCTTTGTCATCCCGGGGTTTCACTTGAAAATTTCTTTTCTTTTGAATAACCTTTTTTATAATTATCTTTTCGTATTTGCTCGTCTCGGCAAGTGGGAAAAAAGCGTGTCACTACTAACTTTTAGGGCGTCTCGAATTGTTTCTCTTTCGTCTACATATTGCTGAAAAATACCAAATTTACCTTCTGTGTCTAGAAATCAATTTCTGTTCACAATTGCAGTTACAATTTTGTTTTCAATTGCGTAGTCCATTAATTTTATGAACTATCCTCTTTCGTCGCCAAGTCCCACAACGAGTGCACATCATCGTCAATTCCTTCACAAGAAATGCAATTTTTGTCCTTCTCTTTCTTGGCCTTCTAGTCCGCGGACTTCTAATACATAAATAAATGTAGAAGGTACCTTTAGTCCGATTATTTTGAGTCTTATTCACCGCAACCCAAACATAAAGGTTCGGAAACGTAAGAGACTGAAATTAAGACACACTGAATGTGACATCAACGCCATAAACTTACACCTACACCGTACTTCTATTGTTGGACTCCGAAATTTATTGACTGTAATATCCGAGGTTGACGCTATTTTGCATTGGTTTATAACGTTTATAATTAGAAATTTAAAGTTAGTTCTACAGACTTGCATTATTTATATTAGACAATAAGTGGACTTAAATACCATCGAGACCCTGATCCATCAGCTCAACACCACTTCACCCCTAGGAGTGTTAGGGGTATCTCACCTCCCACCCCCCTTCGTATGCTGAACAAGTACATAAAGGACATCGTGTCAAAATTCATCTAACCGACCACGAAAACTATTAAATTGAAACTAATATCAACTTTTTCGATTATTTTTACATACCCTCTCACCACTCCGTCTAGGGATGTTTTCCCTCACCCCATGGCTGCTGAATCCATAACATCACAACTGACCCTATTTATTTCAACGACCCAGAAAACTATGGAATCAATCCTTATATTGGTAGTTTTGTATTATTTTTACGTCATAGAAGTCCCATTTTACTCCTAGGAGTATTTCACTTAAACGGTCTGAATAAGGAATCAAACGGCATGGGGATTACAATTCATATCAAGAAACCTTAAACTGTGGATTAGACACTAATATCGGTTATTTTAAACATTTTTACGAGCCATGCCCTTCTCAACCCCACCTCTACGGGTGTCACGCGTCCATGTGCTCTGACCTTGGATATAATGGCACCAAGAATGCGATTATTCATATGTAAATCCCCGAAAACAATGGATTCGACACCAATAGCAGTTGTTTTTCAATATTTCTACATGCCTCGTCCTTTTCACTCTATCTTAAAGGGTACCGTGTCTCCATATGATCTGAACTGAAACATGACGACATTGGTGGTACATTTATTTAACTAAAAAAAAAATGAATCCGACGCCAATCGATCCTTTGCAATTATTTTGTTCTGCCACTCCCTTTCTCACCCCCGTTGAAGGATGCAAGAGATGTCTTTTTACCATGGGTACTGAATTTAAGCTTAAACTATATCATAAGTGTCAATAATCAGTGACGTTGAAAACATTGGATTCGTCACTTATGTATAATGCTACGAGAATTTTCACTTGTAATCCTCTTACCAAAGGGAGTATGGGGGAATGTCATTATGTGTTTCAGCGGTCCCAAAAAGCGTGCTCTCGACTTCAATATAGGTCATTACCGATTAATTTTACACTTCATCCCCTTCTCATTCCAATCAAAATAGTGCATTTTCCCTCATAGAGAGTGATCGTGGACTTAAGTAACATTGGGTAGGTCGGTATTCGTTTCACCGGCCCCAAAAATGATATATTCAAACCATCTACCATGCTTACCGATAGTGGGCTCACGAGGGTGTTACTATTCATCTCATCTACAATTACAATGCAAAATATAATATTTTTATTTATACTTTCCACTATATACGGGGTAAGAATGATATATTGTCACTCATGGACATGGGCGTAGCCTAGGGAGGGCAGGTAGGGGCAGTTTGCCCACCCCCCTTCCATCTAAGTACTCTGAGACCAAAATGAAACAAAAAAATCATCATGAATGTCATTCAAATTTTCCTGTTGTATGTCATCCATCGGGTTAATGCGAATTCACATGCGAATCAAACATAAATTTTATTGATTCCTAATATCTTATTGAAAATAAAGTGCTAGAGGCGATATTGCCCCTACTTCAGCATTTTGTCAAATTAGCATCTTGTTGGCAATACACTCTTGTTGACAAATATCTGGTTAACTTGACGAGATCTAGAATCTTTGATAGGGGGTGCTTCACACTTCAGCGCCCTAATTGTAGAGATAAGATGTTGGATCTACTTTACTCTGGCAAATAAAAATTGTAACTGTAACTCGGAGTATTCAATATTTGTATATTGAGTGATGATTTATATGATGATGGTGCAATTAATTAAATTAGTAATATTAAATAACTTTTCCGTTGGAAGAAGAGTGAATTTTTCCCCTTTGCATCAAGGAAGATCTATTTGCAAATGACCTTGCCCCCACTTCTCCAAAACCTGGCTACTCCCCTGCCGATGGGGAGAAATTGTGCACTTAAGCAGCAGTGAGTGTGACACAAACCCTCACAGCGACCCTCGAAATCATGCACATATTAATATTAGTCAATCATTTTTTCATGCCAACCCCTTATGTAAGCAATATAAATAAACCTATACCTACATGTTTTATGGTGTAATTTTTTCGTAATTTCTACAAAAATGTGCCTGTGATACGTAAGTTAAAATAGTTATTTAATCACAAAAGTTGTTCTGATCTTGACCATAATCTTTGTTACATTTACAGTTTTCTTTAGTGTATAATTTATCAAACTACACGCAACGGTCGTGAGCACTCTGGGTACAATTATATCATTGCAGCCACTTTGTAAGAGACCTGGACTTGGAACACAGTTCACCATATTCAATACTAAAGCAGTCATCCTCATTGTCCACATACACCTGTTTTGAATAATTTTTCTTCAGTTTTTTGTTTTGATGGATGTTCCTTTTCTTTACTGGTTGTCGTTTACGGCTCTTGTAGTATTTTTTACCTGTGAATCAACTAAAAAGGTACGGTAGAATCTCTAGAGAGTCATGCAATTAATTCCATAATTATTGGCTGCCTTTCGTAATGAATACTCAATTGTTATTTCCCTCGATGCCTCCATAAATGTTTCGCGGTTTAATCCTATCATTCTTCCTTTTTTAGTTAACTGTTTCAAAATTAAAAAGTAAACATGGTACATGAAACAAACCAAAACTGTAACATCTTGCCTCTTGTTACAAAATTTCATATCGAGTGAATGTAGTAATGCAGTGGTATAGAACATTTAAATATGATGTTTGCCTGAAATCTAGACTTTCACATGTCATTGAAGTTACAAAGATATCTCCAAGAGTTCCGTCACAGATTATGCTACGAAATACAATTTAACATAAAAATAAGTAACAAACGTATAATTAAAGTTATCATAAGGATTTACTCTGCTACTGATTGCAATAGTTAGCAAGGTTGTCGCACGAATGTTTTTCTAGTGACAAGAGTGAGTTTTTTTTTCAGCAGCTCATTTTGAATTCGAATGTAACAACGTGGCCCGTGTAACAAATGACCTTGTAACAAATGTCTTTCCTTCCATAAATCAGAATATCGGCTCCACAAATATCAGAATATTGGACAAAATGGTCAGTAAAAGGACATTGCTCCGCGACCTTCAATCGCCATCTCAAAAGTGCTAAAAATGGAATAGAATTAATATTGATTTTTAATCAATAACTTTCAATAATCGAAAAAATGGAACTTATATTATTTTAAAAAATCTGTAGGGGATATTTTAATATTATCTGAATATCACATTAGAATAGCACCTTATCGTAGTAACAGTGATATGTATACTGTATCATCTAGGGATAATTCCAATAATTTTATTGCAAAAATTATTTTATTTAAACTATGTTTATATTAAAATTTCAAATCACTCGTGACACAAATTTAATACAGAGAACAGTATAAAATTTTTCCTTTACATTCTGGACTTATGAGAATGTGATTCAACGAAAACAGTCGCAAATCTAGAGAACTCTCGTCAAACTAGACACAATTTTTCAAATATTATCTAAAGGAAAAAGTATTTTATTTTAGTTTGGAAAATATAAATATATTACCTGTATTAAACACTATGCAACGCATGCATGGAATGCGAATTCAATCCTTGTGACAGAAGAATCTTGTGCTCATGTAACGTAATTCACTAAATTATTGTACTACATATGAAAGTAGTCAGGAAGTTATTTTTCTCCGGCCATTTATTTAATATTTATCTCAAACATTCTTTAAATTGCAGAACAAACATATATTTTCACCATCGACTACCATATTTTTAGTTCTAGCCATTGATTCCAAGAAGACAATTCTTATTAATTTGAACGGTAAATAACTGAGGTGTGTAGAAAGGATACATTATTCATTCATTATATTACTGAAAATTGAGACAGGAAAAATACTAGTTTTTTCTTCAAGAAAGAGGGGGAAAACAATATATATGAGTAACAAAATTACATTAAAATTTCGTTCTACGGTTCATCACAAACGAAGCAACATGTGCTTAGTTATTTACAGGATTTCATGTATTTTATTTTGTCAGTACCTTTATGCTATTTTCTGTATCAGTTCAGGAAGTAACTGAATGGAGTCAATGATAATATTAAGAGGTCATGGGTTCAGTAACGGCATGGAAGAATGTGGTCGCTCCACCATTCTTGGTATTGTTGTCAAAAGTGGTTTCTCAGCTCTGACCGAGGTTAGTGAGGGTCCCTCCATCCAACCAGAAAGATAGTCAAGGAAAGAATGTTGCATGGCCAATCACGGTCCTCGTATGATCCCTTCGCTTCCCAGAGACCAGCCAGTAAAAGCAGGAGAGACAAATCACCATGCGGTTTAAAATAAATTATTGACCTCATACTCTAACTGTGTGGAGAAATACAATTAAATACTGAAAAAAGGTATCATGGAATGAAAGCATTTCTCATTCAATTCCGATTAATTTCCATTTGTTAATTTTCTTAAATTAATCATCCGGTCCCTCCGGTGGCTCAGGTGTGAGTGTTTTTGCTCATCACCGTCATCCTGGGTTCAATACCCGGAGAATATTTATGAGATTGGCCGTGAGAACCTTCATACTTATATTATCCACAGTATACTTAAGAAAAAAATTCATCCACCAACAATGCCACGGAAATTTGAAACATGTAGAGACGTGTCAACCTCTTAATGATATAATTAAGAATAATTTATCTGGGCATGATTTAATTCATATGAAAGGAGTCTTACGTCACTGGATTCTTTATCTACTAATATCTCAGTGACGCCGACCGGCTCACCTGCAGGCTTGAACATTATTAGAAGGTCTATCCAGGCCTTTCTACAAAATAATTTCAGAATAATTATTGATTTCTTTACGTTTATTAACTTTATTTTATTTACAAGCATCATATACATATTTTAACACACACACATTATATATTCCACAGGAGGTTAAAAGTAACCTGCACGTGGACCTGCGACCCAAAATTGGTTTACAAACAAAAAGAAACGTAGGACTAAATACATAGAGAACCTACAAGAAGTAACGTAAAAATAATCATGAAATAAAAAAGGTAAATGTAAAACAATACAAACTCTCATACTTTAACTGTACGAATGTCAGTAACTCAGTCAGATGTATGAATACTCACGACAAACATCTACAGAAATCAAAATGAAATATGATAAATGTTAACAGTTCTTTCAAAAATCTAAATGTCATGACAATACAGAAAATAAATACGCTAAAATAATATATGTCACAATTGTACAAAATAAGATTCTGAATAAAAGAAACTATTTGATTGCAAAATATGCCAAATACCTTACATAAATTCTAACTAACAAAGATGTACACGGCAAAATCTGGGGTGAAATTAAAATAAAACTAATGTACAATAGTGAATTGCGTATTAAAATATAAGGACGACTTTTCAAAGAGATATATTTTGGGCAATGTTTATTGCAGCGCAATGTAATCTTTCATTTCTTAAAATTTATAACTCATTTTTTTAATTTAAAAAAACATGGGTCTTAATGCGTTTTATTGTACATCTTAATAGTTTAACTGGCCAATCTTAAATAGTTCGCAATATTTTGTTGAAATTTGACCAAAAAAACCCACACCACTATGAACCATCCCTTTAAAATTAGAATTCCATAAATTATTACGTAATACGTTTCTACACTACTTAAGGAATATCCGGTCTATATTTCCAGTTCCCCATCATTAAAGTTTTCTCTCTGCATTAATCAATGTCAGAAATTCAGGACAACGAAATATTTTTATTTCTTTTCACTTATGTAGAGCTAAAATATAGAAAATACCCCCCCTCCCTCACTCCGAAAATGTTTAGTTATTTAATTTCACTATCCTTACACACAAAACAGATGATATTTTAATTAGTTCGTGAAGTATAAGAAAATTTTACACAATGTTATTAGACCTAACGACGAACTTCCGAGAACTTAACACTTAGAATGAAACATCATAAAACCTAAAACCCCTTCTCTAGAAACAACAACATTCAAATAGAAAACTCAATTCGTTGTTGAGATATCGTGAAAATCGCGCAAATTCCAAACTTCCCCGTCTTTTAAATCAGTTTCTTAGTGAGCCTTTACAAAACATATGCAACATCGTGTCAAAACTTAAAGTTTCTATTTTTAATCAACAAAGATAGACACTTATTGATGCGTTAGTCATTCAATACAAGGCACCAAATGTTTCCACCAAGCTTTTTCCCATTAAAAAGTAAAATATCTAAAATTCCAGAAATTGTTTTTAGGTAATTTAACGAGACTTATACATATATTGATAACCTAATAATTTCATGGAACATGGCGAAAATAATACATCATACCGTTACATCAAACGATAAAAACACGACATCATATCTGCTTTCTCAGCCGTTCAAAAATGAAATATCAAAAAATCCAATCTCAATATTTTAATTTATAATTTTTGCATACTACAGCCTGATATTTTATCTCAATTAGTTCATGAGAAAAAATACAAAAACTCATATTTTACCTCACTGCACCCTTTTAAAATTAAAATTTCGAAAAATCCGTTCTTTGTGGGTTTTTACGTTTCAAAAAGGACCTACTTTCCTAATTTCATGTTTCTAGCTTCAGTAGTTTAGGTTATGTGTTGATGAATGAGTCATTCAATCAGTCAGTCAGGTGAGGACAACGTCACTGCTTATATTAGAGAGATGTCTAAAATTCTTTTGTACAAATCCTGTTTTATTCCGAGCATAATGAAATTTTGTACACTTAACCTTTTAAACAGTAGGAAGATTACTGTGTACGAAAAATTGAAAACGAGAGATATGAGTGTCGAATCCAGTTTCAAAGTTTCTATGATGAATCATGAAATTACGTTCGCAATTTAAGATTAAGTTCTGCAGGAATTGGTGTAAAGCACCCCGGCACCTTTACGAGTGGAGTAGGATCGCTAAGCTAATTGACGACGGAACTGTGCTTTACAGTATAACTAATTCATTCTCCCAGGCAATGCCGAGTTGGTTCTGCTAATATTAAGGACATGAACTTGAAATTTTCATGGAATGTTTTTTGAGCCTCGCTTAGGAAGGATTTAGATCAAATAAAAAAATCAAATGGAGATAATATATTAAATGAGATAGTATTATACTAGTAGTCGTTTCTCCACTTAAATTCTCCTCTTCATTAATGACACGCTATTTTGAGCATGAGCTAATCAAACATACACATATTTTGGAGCATGTAACCTGCCAGCATTACTTACAATTTCTCTAATAATGTGGAATTTACACTTGTGTTCTACTGTGTAACACGGATTCTTTGAAATTTGTATTTGCCGCTCGATTTATTGCTATATGCGACAGTGTCAATTTACCTATGATTGCAATGTTAAATTGAGCAATACTCAGCATCCTAAATCGCAATAAGCGTGTAGTAAAATATTTTCAAAATTTGACAATCCATCATGAAGTCTTTTCCATCACGGTTGTTACATATTGTTTTGTGAAAACTATTGGCAGTTTTAGGGAAAATGTAAAAAAATAATCAACTCAAGCATTCTTTTTTCATTTTTTTCCTTAGCCCCTTACTTAATGCAATCAATACTTAATTGAGTTCAGACATTGCAATGTGAGAAAATCACAATATTCAACATTATCCCTGTTTAAATTTAAATTAGTAAATTTTAATTTTTTAATAAATTATTTTATATCACAAAAAAGAAAAAAAACAAATAAAATATTATAATTTTCTGACATTCTTGAGGCAACTTGCTCACATTTTCCACCTTTCTTGTTTTACTCCCTCCTTTCGTAAGTGTGATCCATTTACGTATTTCTCCTATTTCATTGACATTTTTTGTTTTTCAATTAATTTTCAATTAACTATCGAATTAAATTGAAAACATCTTAAAAAAGTCAAAGTCATCAAACTATAAGGTATTTAATATTGGGATAGCGCCTGATTAAATACCATCCCGGACGCTAACAACTTTCGGCTGAAAGGTGAAATACATGATACAACATGATTTATTTTTCGTTATAACCAAACACTTTTAAAGTTGTAGTTTTCAATGCATGCTAAACATACAGAAGATGTAAAATCTTCTACTATTCTTCTACTACGTGTCAACTGACGGGCCATGGGTCTTATAAAAGCACAAATGCAGCACACTAAACCAATTGTGAGTACATTTTATGAAGCTAAAACAAGGAATAAAAGAATATGGCAATACTTAAACTATACTGCATATTTTATTCAGAATGCAATAATTCAAAAATTGCCTCCCAAGTAGCGTTACAATCAACCAGTGGCGGATCTAGACCGTAATGAAGGGTGGGGAACTAACCGGGGAGGGACCTGGGGAGCATTTATATTTGAAAATCATGGGTTTACCGCACAACTTTAATGAATATTATCTTTAAATAAAATACATCAACTCACCAAATAGATAATTAACAATTAACAATATTATATAGTGACCAAATTTATTATGTGTTTAAAGTAGCAAATATATATTAAAGGATAAGAATTTCTTGACAGTATCAGAATTTTATAAAGATAAAAATCAAATAATTCATTAAAATATGTTTAATGTCGGTATAATGAACAAACATATACATGTGTGTGTGTGTTAGTTATAAAATAAAATCCCAAACAAGAGATTTTTTAGGATATATTCTTGGAAACAACCGTCTTTAGGAGGTCATCCTCTTAATCCAAGTACTAATAAATAAAGGATCTCCTAGTGAGATAGCAAACAGCTTACAACGTTCATCGAGACTACAAAACGTACGGAAGGAAGGAAATACGGCATACCGTAAATAAATGGAAATACTCATGCAGTCTTTAGATGACATGAAACGTGGAGAAAAGACAAATTTCGAACGTCTCATGAGCGTCCTATCCTGTTTGAAGCAGGTGAAGGTCCCGTAAAGAAAGACGTCGCCTACTGCCAACTACACCGCCTTAATTACACTGGAGGCTAGTCGTGAGTTGTAGTCGGCAATGCAGTTGCGCTGTATCGTTTATACAAGTGTTGCAGAATTTAGCCTGCGTGGAATCGCCTAGAGTTGCAAGTCGCATCAACCAGAGTAAGTAATACGCAGAAATTATATTCTAAATTTGTATTATGTTTGCTTATAAAATGAAAATTTAGTGTGTGAAATATCTGGTAACACTTTCACAAAGTATGCATTTCTCTGTTGAGATATCAGGTTCAATGACGGTATGGGGGGAGGGGCTGTAGCCCCGTAGATCCGTCCGTACAATCAACCATTAAACCCATGGTTCCAAACCTGCTGTCAAAACATTTATTCATTGAATTATGGTACACGGTACAATAATTTTCCAGCTAATACATTGCTACTATTTTTTTTACATTTTTACGATTAACTAAAAACCGTAAGAGTTCATTGTTTTACATAGATAACGTTGCCATCCAACCAAAGCTAGGTAATCCTGTTAATTTCATACTATAGATGTTATAAGACAATTATGATGATAATTTTCATTTAAGTATTCTTATTCTCCACTATAATACTTAATTATAAATAATCAAAAGTTTGCAAAGAAATATACAAAAACAACTTCCGCTACATGTTTTCTGTAAAGCTTCAAGAAGTGTACTCCGGTTGAATATACATTATTGCGTCTTCTAATTTTTACAAAAAATGATAAGACTTGATGAATCTACAAGATAGGGGTATTTCACGAAAATGTTATTAAGGGCATACTGAGAATTTTATTTTCCTATAGCAATCTCACGTAAATATTAATGGTTCATTAGTAGATTAAATATAAACTATGAATTGAAATTATTTTATTCTCATCATTGCTTACCTCGAAAGAAACGAACAACCCAAAAAGATTTAAATTCAAAATTAACTGGAGGACCTTCCTAGTTAACTATGTAACGTGTAAATCGCCCCAAGTGCGATAACCGCTTATGCGTCCGGAAGACCTTCACCCTGAAAGATAAGTAACTCTTCAAATTGCAAACCTTGCTCACCGGATTCAAGTTACTTGGCCGGTTTGGGTCGTTCATGTCACTTAATACACATAACACTACAAAACAGTATCTTTTTGCACTTTGTATTAAATAAAAATCGAGCTCAGAAAATTTGTAATCTACAAGCAATTACTAGGAAAACGTAGTTCAATAAGTCCAAAATAATGCAATTTATACATTTTTATAACTTTAAAACGCTTCTATAACAAAAGTTTTGTTTTATTGTTTTCTCCAATAAATTCAAATTATAAAGAATGTATAGAGTAAATTAATTTATAAAAATAAAACCCAATTTTAACAACAAACTATAATTATGACATAGAATAATTGATTTTTAAAGACCCATATTTTTTATTAAAATGAAAATATACCAATCAATTTAAAATTCATTACATTTGATAAGAAAACAATTTGCAGAGGAGAAGATAAGTAAAATTGAAGATTAAATTACTTCTCGCTGTAAAGAATGGTAAGGGCAATGTATCAATGAAAGATATTATTAATTTTTGTGGTAGAGAACACTATAAAAAAGTCATACCTCAAGAAATAAAATAAATAAAAAGTCTTTTCATGCACTTTATATATTAGTAAATGTAAAAAAAATATTTTTAAGTACTAAAGTAAACTTTTCCTGAAATGGCTCCTGTATTTTAGTTGATTGTTTTCACTTATAAACGTATTAGCAATTGCAACAAACCAATATATTAAATAAACTAGCAAAAAACTATCAATAATTTGGAATAATCCCTGAGCGTTCCTGGAGTGAAGTATCGAGAGCCACCGCGAAACAGAACTTAAAAATTAAAATTCTCATGAGAAATGCTCAGACGGAAGACGGGAGACTGAAAATGTAGTTTATCTAGAAGTCCTATTAATAATTTTAAAAATCAGTTCTATGAATGTGTATAACACGTTTTCCATACATTTTACGTTAGCGTAATGAACGTTGGGTCAGTCTCGTTTTGAAAATAAAATCCATTAAAACGTTACAATTTGTCAGTTAAATACAGTTTAGATGCATTAGTCAACACGTCAAAATTCTTTTAAGGCGAAGTCATGATTGAATTTTAAAAGAGAAGCAGATGGTAACGAATGAACAACGACGACGTTCATTGAACGTTTGCTTTGAATGTTGAAATTGATTTTTTCGTTCAATTTGTGTAATATAGTGAAACGAGCGAAAATTCTGGAAAATATATTTCACTCAATTCGCTCTTGTCACATCTCAACTAAGTTCCTACCTTTGCCAGTTTTCTACAATCTTTCATGAATGTGACAATCAGGCCAACGCACAAAACATTATTGATTTCTCTCATTAAGAAGCGAAATATCCAAAATTCCAGGTAACAGGATTCAGATATCTGATTTAGCAACGTTTACAAATAAAAACCAAGATGATATCTTAACTAGATTGTGAGATATAGCAGTAATACTATTCCATTTCGTATGTGCGAACGAGAAAAGTCTTGAGGAAATATCTAACCCTTTGAATTCATAAAAAAATGAAATTGTAAAATCCTGAAGCATGTTTTTTTAATTATTCAAATCAACTACGTTTGCATTTGGAAACGGAGATTATACCACATTCAGTATGATAAATAATGTAAAATTAGCAAAAAATCACGAATTTTCACTCATTTTCACACTTTTAAAAACGAAGTATTAAAAATTTATGTCTTAGTGAGTCCATGTTTACCAGAATCATACCGTCAACATTTCGATTTCCCATAACCAACATTGCTTTCACTGCGTTGATGAGAAGTGAATCTGAGAGTCACTCGGGAAAACGGTGTTTATGCTATAAGTTGATGATTCAGAAACTTTTATTCATCTCTCACAGATTATATTTAAGTAAACATTTGTAAAAACCTTTAAACGCAATCTGCAATGTGCAAATACGGGATGGTTTTTTTAACAAATTTCGATATTTTCAACTTTCCGAAAATTCCATTTTCTTTCAATTCCGCATTAATTTGTTAATTTTATACGTGCAAGCATTCGAATTCATGCTATATGACGAAAAAGAAATAAAATGCCTAATATAAGAATATCTTTATTATCAAATAACATTAAAATTTTTGAATCGCGTAAAATGACTCCACATCGTAAATTGAATGAAAAAAGCATATCACTGATTACTGTTAGGATAATTCCTGTTTGTCTATTTCTCACTATGAGGCTAGTAGTTCTCTTTTACGGGACGAAAATTACTACGTTTAATGTTAAAGTTATCGGTTACCGAACGGTGTGAAAATATCGTGAAATATTATTAGGCAACAAAATATTCAATGCTGCAATAGAATACTAGAAGGTATATTATGTAATCTATAACCATTATTAATACATTTCATGATATTTGCCAGCTTTAGGTTTAAGTTAGCAAACAGGATAAAAAATATGCATAGCAACAAATATCTAGTTGCGGCAATAAAATTCCTTTAAATATTTTGGTTTTGTAAAGTTGATTTGCCACTTAAGTTAAATTTAACAAGCTTGATATAAAAATGAAATTGAAAACTAAAATAACTGGCACAAAGAGCACACCTATAAAAAGTATAAATAATTTAGTTTCAATAAGACTTGTAAAAAATCGAATAACCTCCAATTATTCGTTTCAACTATTATACCCATTATACCTAACCACATCTTTAGAACTGTTAAATCACAAGTGTCACCGTACTCATTCTATGTTAAAAATAAAATGCAAATCAAATTAATCTTACAGAACAACCGACAACAACATTCTCAGGAATATTTCCTTGGGACTCAGTCTTCATTACAATCAACCACTGCGTTTGTGTTTGAAATATCCTCAGCCGTCCAGTCCTCAGCCAGTAATCCATGATAAACGCAAATACTACAATTTTGAGTACCTACCAACATGAATATAACTTTATACCAATTAGAATAAGTATTTATACCTACACATCTTTAAAGATTATTAAACCCCACGATTTAATGACAAACGTAGGTGATTCGCGGAACACTTGTGACATCCCACAGAAACCTTTGGTTCCGCGGAACACATTTTGGGAATCGCTGCTCTATACCACAACAAGGGTTGTCAAGTATTGTATTGCTGTAGTACGAATTGGTTCTTGAAGAATAGTTCTCTTTCGTTTTTGGAATAAAATTGTTCGGGTTAGACAAATGACAAATTTCTTTATCATTATACTCCTTTCTGGGAAAGAAGATCGTTGACAAGAATATCATTAATGGGAAATGCCGATACAAACTTCAATCGGAAAGAACAACTTCGAATTTTATGGGTTTTTATAAATCATTTTACCGTTGCACGAATACTTAAAAATATTGTCTGGTCGCTTGAACTTTTCACTTTTGCACACGTTTTCACAGGAATAATATTTCCATGATACTCCTTTCAAAATTAACGCTTATGACATAAAGCGTGTACAAAGTTCTATGTACTTTATTCCCACAAGGTTTACAGAAACATTTAAACTACTAAAGAGAAATTAATCTTGAACTTCAGTGTTCGAGAACACATAATAAACAGTGTTAAACTTCAGAGTTCAGTGATCAGTAAAAACAGGTGAGTGTTACAATTCGGTCTCAAACATTTTTGAATCCAGAAAAGAATGAAGTAAAAGATTTTTTACAGAATACATAGTGACATCGCTTTAAATATCTAGTCATTCAAATTACAAGTTAAGAAAGAAATGACCTATTCAGCAATGTGCGCTGCAGCACGTTGGTAAAGACAATGTGAACATTTTATCATAAATGGAACAACGTACGCTTCATATGCTCTTACAATTTTAATACATAAAGAATTACGTCCGATTGCAGTTGGAACTCTTTTTCATAAACTAAATTTTTTGTGGGAAACTTGCTGAATTCATCGGAATCACGAATATTTACTACAGGTATCCCTGCGTGTCAAGGCTCTTCCCTTTTCAGATGCTGAATGTTCTTTTTGAATATCGAAGAACGAATTGGAGCTTCGAACTCTGCGATTATAGGGTCACAACCTGGAAGTTTCAGACAATATTCACGAGGATCGGCGTAACGCAAGATTATTATCGTACAACCATCGACTGCTCTGGAAAGTTTTAAATAATTTACCACATACAAGGATATAATACTTGATGATAAAATGAAAGTATACACGAAACATGGGTTTATGTAATCAATATGCCAATATTTAAGATACAGAGATGTGAATTAACTAATTAAAGAAGGGGGAACATCTTGACCATTCAAAATGAAGAAGAAACATATGGAGAATATAATGAAACATATCCTTAATCAATATTTATGGAGATTAAACCACAAACATTAATTTAAACCAATGGTGCAAATCTGTTGCACCTTCTCTTACCTTCTCATACAGGGAAGACCGAGGTAGTTGTTTAAAGGGATACGTCGTCGCATTCGAACTAAAAAGACAACACCCGGAAGAAACTCTTTCTTATTACTACAGAAGGTCATTCGTGTGGCATCCTTGCCGATAACTGATGTACATGTAATCAATTGCTTATAATAACAGTAATTATAGTTATGTTAGCAATTTTTATTTGAAAGTGTATTTTATAACCTAATTTGAGACGTCCTTGGAGACATCTGAGTAACTTTAAAGTCATGTGATAGATTAGATTTCAGAGAAGTGACACATATTTAACTGTTCTATACAACATATGATTCCTTTTACACGTTTCAATACTTGAACGTGAGTAACATGTGTCATGATGTTACAGTTCTGGTGCGACTAGTTGATACCGGGTTAATTCAGTTTCGCCCGAAAATTCAATGAATTCAATAGTTTAAAAACAATATTTTTCGATGTTATTTATGTGAAAGATATTTCTTGGAAATAAAGCATTCAACTTTCATTAATGATTCCTTTTTTGGTGAAAAGAATGTTATACCCCTTATTGGGGTACGTTGTTCCAATAATAAAAAGCTTTTAATGTTTTAAATTACCATTATGTAATATTTTTCAAGAAATACATTTTAGTTATGCAATAATTAGAGTTAATTTCAAAATGTTTATTTTTTTATGTTTGAAAATATTAGAACAATTAACCCCAGTCTCCCCTATATACGTTTAATGGTCTTAATTACGGTATGAAACACAATATGTATAATGAAAGATAATATTCCACAATTTTATCGTTATTTTCGTCATCATTTTTTATGAGTGCCTTCACAAAATTAATAAAACAGAAGGATTTTTGAACAAGGTATTCAATAATCCATTGTCAGATTATTTAAGAAAATAAGTGTTATCGAAAAAAAAGAAATAAAAATTTGTCATTGTGTACAAAACTGAATTGATTTCGGAAAAACGCCAAGAATGGTCATGTAAAGTTCCATCACTTCCTCCACCAAAAAGTACTTAAATCATACGTACCCAATATTGAAAAAACAGATTTCTTTTGCTGTAAAAGCTCGCACACCCACGAACACAGGAAAGAATCTCAACATCAAGAGACACATTTGATAGAAACAGAAATGAGGTACACCAAGAAACATGAAGTTAGACGCAATATGCTATGGCTCTTAGAAAAGAGATCCGAACAAGTTGCATACCTTCAAAACAAACCCCGAAAGTCGGATGATACCGACAAAATATTGCTATCAAATCTTTTCACGATTGCAGTTATTTCCAAGTATGCTCTAATTCCGTAAAACGTGGTGACTACGAACAGTTTTGAATTTCCAATGAAAAATTTGGAAAGTTCAAAATTTTTTAAATGAAATATTTGTACTAGTAACTTAGCTCTCATCTTTTTCTCGTGGGATCAACAAAGAAAACTTCAAAATATTCATGACATGTATTATGCCATCCTGGCCCGGGTTTTTCTCCACCCTGGCCCGGGTTTTTCTCCGGTTTTCCTTCGGTTAGAAGCGGATTTCTTATACAGGTTCTCTAGGCTTTGTCTAGGAGCGTGTTTATTGTAACAATAAATCGTGAATTTAGTGTTTTTTCAACTCTTATGATTTTTAAACACTATACTCAGAATAATCTCTAGTTCATAATAACTTGTACATGTAAATTTACAAACATATTTGCGTTAAATTACAAACATATTGACATTATATATGTATTATAACTCGCAGCTAATTTTTTATCTTGTCTAGGGACTTTTGCTGAAATTTTTGAATCCGCCTCTGCTTTAGGACCCTTGATCGGAATTGATGGGATGGTCCCTTGCTTGCTTCCGGAGAGTAAATTAGTTTATTGTCCTCCACGTGGTCATACGCAGTTTGTACTGTTTTTTGACAATAAATTTATTATTGTTTTATTTTTTATGGTGTTTTGAATCACCAGGAAAATAAGGGTGAATTGAAATGCTTATTACAATCCATTTTTGTTTCAACTGAAACATTTTAAGGATGAATAGGTCTCTTCTTTTGAATCAAAAATTTTTTCTTTAATAATTACTTGAAAACTTTAATAAGTAAATTTTTGTTTCGTATCATTTTTGTTTACAAAATGCAAATGACTCATTCAGTGAAAATTATCAATCGTTTTTCAACTGATGAGAACGTCGTCTAAATTACAAAACGTTCATTGGTATCTAACATTTTCATGTACATACATTTGTGTAATACTGTAAGCATATAATATATTTTTCCTATGCAACATTGTTAAAATTTTTCTGTAATTGCATAAAAGAAAATTTGTGTGGTTCCTGGTAAACGATTTGTGGTAAATTAAAAACTTATTTCTCCCTTCTTGATAATAGGGTACTTTGCAATTAGTCCTATCACAGGATAGTTACTAATTACGACAGTCTAGAACACGGGTTGTCACACTTTTGGGCTTCAGGGATCACGGCTGTAAATTTGGCTGTAAAAATAGCAGATTATCACAAATAACATTTGATGTGATGATTATTTCAATTATGATTACAATGAGAAAGTCCACCATTTCCCTATTGTCATTTTTTAACTCAATAGTAAGTTTCTTCAATGCTTTCTGCGAGCAGAATTGAGGAACGGGAAAGTAAAAGTAGGGTAAAGTGTGGTAGAACCGGGTAGGTGGATCATACCGTGTATCGTACTGAGCTTGTAGTAATGATATCACCTACCTAACCAATGAACTTGCATCTCTACCACCCACCAGTTCTGCGTGACTTCTGCTTGATTGTGAAGCTCCACGTCCTATCAGTGATGATTCTCGTAAAATATAATTTTTCTTTCCAGTATTTGCTATTATTTGGAACGACAGAAAAGCAGGTGCAACATTGATAAATTTCGGTTAGTGTCTCAACACTCCATCCATAATATGTAAGTTTAAAAAAAAAAATTATTTATTGCATTCACTCATCTGGTTCACGAGGGTGGTCGTACTCTATATGGCTTGTGAAGTTGAACCATGTTGTTTCAAACACGTCTTCATTTAAGATGTGCCCACAGGATCTTAAGCCACTCCCCCTTTAGGATAATCGACAAATGTAAACATCCCGAAAAAGAGGAAAAACTGACTTTTTAATGTTAACCCTATTCAAAGAGGAACTTGAACGGGAGTCCTCCGGACCAGCTAAACCTTCAATGAAGAGGATACGTTTTCACGATGAGATGAAATCGAAAGGGACACCAAAAGTAAAGAAAAAGAAGAAGGTGCAGAAAGAATATTCTTTGAAGATTCTTTAAAGAAGAGATGTGGGTGTGATCAGAAGATGAAGATGATAAGGATATATGATAAAGATGATAAAGATTATATATGTATATTATCTTTCAAAACGCTATAACCAACCACCCGAATTCCATAATTATTTTCGTAAATATAAGAATATTCTCCGAAAAGTAGTCTATGCAGCTAAAGTTATGGAAAACGACAGACAGGTACTAAAATCGGACAACCGGGTGAAATCCATGTGGAATATTGTTAACAATTACACGTCAACTTCTGAAAATCGCGAAGAAAATGTTTCTTTACTAAACGATGGCAAAATCGTA
>NNCF01129548.1:1352948-1448343 GCA_002313205.1 Laupala kohalensis
TTTGTGTTACGCATTCCGAATCTTAAAATAACGCAGTTAGTCCACGTATTTCCCGTTGCGTTTATTTTGCAAACGTTTACTCCCATTTACGTTACGGCATTACCTTCTGGGGTAATTCCGGTCAGAGTATTCAAACTTTCAGAATTCAGAAGAGGATAGTTCGGATAATTTGTAAATCTCACCCCCGAAACTCTTGTAAACCTTTATTCAAGGAATTAAATATCTTAACACTTCCCTGCATTTATATTTATGAAACAGTCGTGTTTGTTAAGACCGAATTACTGAAGTGCCACCCTTTCTTTATACGAAACAGTCTCGTTCACGAACACTATACACGCAATAGTAGTAATATTCATCGCCCTAGAGTGTCAACCACTCTTTGCCAAAAAGGACCTTATCATTCGGGAATCGTTCTATATAATTCCCTGCCCAAGAATATAAAAGACATTATGAAATTGAATCTGTTCAAATCAGCGGTTAAAAACTACCTCCTGCACCAGTGCTTCTACAATGTAAAAGAATTTATTGATTTTAATAAAAGTTAAATTCGTCTTGTACTTTATCACGCCATTGCTGTAGTACTTTTTAAACAACTTATAACAATTTCAAAAACTATTTTCTTGCATAATTGTGTTGTCTTATGGTTCATATTAATTTAGTTTTATGTGTACTCAACTTTGGCACGGTTGTGTACCTAAATTCTGTAGCCCCATCCTGGCCCGGGTTTTTCTCCGTTTTTCCTTCTGGTAGAGGCGGATTTATCATACAGGTTCTCTAGGCTTTGTCTAGGGGCGTGTTTATTGTAACAATAAATCGTGAATTTAGTGTTATGTCAATTCTTATGATTTTTAAACACTATACTCAGAATAATCTATAGTTCGATTAAACCTTTTACATGTAATTTTTTGCTTAAAATTACAAACATACTGACATTCTATTAGTATTATAACTCGCAGCCAACTTTTTATCTTATCTAGGAATTTTTGCTGAATTTTTTGAATCCGCCTCTGCCTTAGGGCCCTTGATCGGAATTGATGGGATGGTCCGTTGCTTCCGGAGAGTAAATTAGTTTTTTTTCCTCCACGTGGTCATACGCAGTTTGTACTGGTTTTTGACAATAAATTTATTTATATTTAATTTATTTAAGATAAATCATGCATATTCTGTTATATTGAAAGAATAGTTATTTATGTATTACGATTTCTCTCTGGCTTGTAACAAGGGCACCAATTTTCTAGTCTTCAACCACAGCTTCTGACGAGCCGGGAATAGAACCCGGACTTCTGATTTCATCGCAGGGGTGTTAACAACTACACCACCCGTTCGCATTCCGCAACTGTACACCATTTCCACCCAGACCTGACCGAATCTTCTCCACATATCTATCCACGTGTAGAGTACACGGAAGCTATCACATATCTTCTCCACGTGTAGAGTACACGGAAGAAATATGTTTATAACCTTTTGTTATAAACTTAAACTCTAAATTTTATTCTCAAAAAAACAGTTGCAAACTGCGTGTGACCAAGTGGGGGATCATAAACTAAGTTACTCTCCTCATAAACTAAAACAAGCAAGGGACCATCCCATCAATTCCAATCAGGGATCCAAAGGCAGTGGTGGATTTAATACTTTAAAAAATTATTTAATAAAAAAATACTGTTGTCAAGTGTGTGCTAGGAGTGTTAGTTGGAGTTAAGAAGTCGTTCCAGACTGAAACTTCGTCGGTTGAGTCCTCTCTTTTGACTCAAGATTGATATATTTTTTGTTCCCTTCTGTAAATTTCAAAGGGCGCTTTTGTAACCTGGTAAACCGTATTCGTGACATTGCATGGTAAAAAAATTGAAAAATGTTCCTCTAGATGTAGCACAAAATGTAGAAGGCATTTCTTCTTTCACTCAAGCCTTTTCCCACTTAATGTGGGGTCGGCGAATGTAGAAGGCATTTGTAGAAATAAAAAGATTTCAAGACCTTCAGATTAAATAAAATAAGATCATATCAAATATTCTGCAGTTTTCATTTGTTTTGTCTTCTTCTTAAATATACCGTATGTATTGCATTGTTTAATTGAATGTTTTGTATTTATATCACTATTTTCTCGCGTTATTATACGAAGCTCTATTTTAAGTAATTATATGGAGGGCGAAATTATACCTTATTATTTAACGATGTGACGGATTGATGGTTACAGGTTATTAAGGTGAGATCAGCTTTCCAAGTTAGTCAAATCACTGGGGTGTATGGTTGTTTTATTTATTTGTATTATAATTGTTATAAAAACATTATGAATAATAATAATAATAATAATAATGAAAAAATATGATTTAATTCCTATCTATCAGTTAAGAATATAAAGCAAATAATATTCAAGAATTCGCTTGACTCGTTCGAAATGCACAAGAGCATCTAAAAAATGGCGGCCGGGCGCAACGGTTTCGTGATTTATGCACCTCACCTGGGAAAAAGTGAAATACGAAAATTTTACTACAAATGAAAGTAAACTTCCCTCACGTGATTTAAATGTTTTTTTTTTGTTTTGGAAAATAAGTGTTTCCGCCATGACGCAATGTTTTGCACTATCAATTATAATTGCATTTATTTCATTTAAAAGACCGATGAGGTATGTTTTTCAAGTTGAAATCACAATAATTACATGTTATTCTGTTTATTTTTTTCCGATTTAAGATATTTCAGTGATTTAATTCTAATAACGCTATTACAACCTCAAAAAGGAGTTCTTAGTGCTACTTTTGACTACTTCCTATTACCCAATGCAGACCAAATATCGTAAATTGTTGCATGGCCAAGGTTTCTATTAATGCAATTTCTAGTTCATGAATTTTTACTTATTATTCGATCATTTTACTGATGATGGAGTGACTGGACTAGTGAAAAATATTTCTTTTTATTACGAAATCATCATACATATTTCCTCACAGAAAATCATGCTTAACAATGATATCGCAATGAAAAACGATCTAGTGTTTTATCCGCTCTTTGATTCCTCTTGATTAAAAAAAAATAGTACCTGTAAATACAATTGACTCAAATTCATTTCAAAATAGCATCAATTTCACGAATTCAGATTTTGATCGTTAAAATTAAAATTTATGTAGAACAGGATTAGAATTAGGACACTCAACATGCAGGTTTAATCGGTCTGTAAAGTTCTGCGTATGGAAAATGAAGGTCAAACTAGCATCCTAGCGCGTCTGTAGTGTCAGGATTATTTTCAACGAAATAGGCGTACAAGAGCAGAGATGCACGTATGTGATGAATGTAAGATTATCTTTCTGATTTTAATCGTTATAATCGGGATTGTAAGTGGATAATCATTTATTTACTTGGCCAATGAAAGTCTCAAGGTTCTTCCGAGTCACTCTTCCGAGGTTCATGAGCAGAGTTTCATACTTGTGATGAAAGCAAGATTATTTTTGTGATTAATTTGGAAATATTTTTGTCGTTACAATCGGGATTGTGAGTGGATAATAATTTATTTCTCAAGGCTCTTCCGAGTCGTGCTTGCGCGGCCGGCACCGCAAGCCTATGTATTTTATCAATATTAGATGTCATCCTTCTCGGGTGTCCGAGTCGCTGTCTGAAGGGTATGATAGCGTCTTAGCGCATCCCGAGGCGCTGATGCAGCGCACGCCGACTGGGGACAGAGGAGTCGCGGGTAGCGGGATGCGGTGTAGCCCGAAGCAGCGGCAACGACCGCAGGGAAAGCTAAGCGGGATCGAGGGCTGTACGCAGGGCCGCGGTCACCGATGCCCGGGCCTCCTCTTCCCCCGTACACCCCTATGGTCCTTGGTGCGCTTCACGGCACCCGTCCACCCACCGCTCTACTCGTTCGCCAGCCACTCGGCCCTTGGAGCTTCCCCTTCCCCGATCCCCGCTCTCGCTGCGGTCTCTGGCTGCCCCGCGCGGCCGCGCAAAGCACCCGCCACGCTCGCGTTCTCCGTCGCCCCACCCGCTATCCGACGACCAGCCCAAGCAAATTTGTGGCGCCAAGGCGGGATACATGGTGAGCGGAGAAGGAACAGTGGACGAGGCGGGGGATATGAGCATGTGGTGCGCACAAGAGGGCTGCTTGCCAGAGGCCTCCCGCTGATGGTCAAAGCACCCGGTGGTTAATGTTCCCCTGGGCTAGCACAATTGTGGACCGTGGAACCTCCATACTAATGTTAGAAAACATATATAAACAATGATGTACTCGCAATCCTTGTCAGCAAATAGATTAATTTGTTTTTAGAACCCACGGTTCGTGAATTCCCGATGGTTGGTCTGGTAGTTGATTACAAAGGGCAGATTATATATCTCCAGGTTCTATTCTCTCTGTGTACATTTTTAAGAATAATATAGTAGCCACTATAATACCCGTTACCATATAAATAACTTTTAAAAGTAACACGAATTTATTTTCAACACTTCTCAGTGTTTAATCTATTCCCTAAAATGAAAATAAATTACTTAAGGTTCCCGAAAACACTAGCAATCGTGTATCGCAGAATATGTACGAGTATGTCCTCAAAATACTAATAAAGTACGTGATTATTTCAGTTTTAATAAATCAGTTTAGCATTTTCCACAGTGTGGTGATTCGCGATGTGGATAAAAAGGTTTCCAAAATGAAAATTAATATGATTTTAATAAATTTCAGCAGTCCTTACAAAAACAGCAAATTATTCAGCAGAGGCTAACAAAAAATATTCCTGTATTCAGAGGGTATTTTTTCAGATGTGCCCACGCTGCATAAAAATGTACTTCATGCAAATTTGATGAACTGTTTCATTAAGAGGCATCTATTTTTCAGTGAATGCTTATGTTTTGCTTTTTATAAACATAAATTCAATTTTAAAATATGTATTTTCCAAAGATATCAAGAAGGAAAAAATATTAAGGAATCAAAATTGAAAGAAAGTATGAAAGACTACGTCGGTTTAAGATTATATATTGAGAGGCGAACTTTTTGAGTGCTTTTAAAAAAAGTCAATTTTCAATTTTTTTCTTATTTCGCCATGTTTAGTAAATTATTGAGTTTTAAATGTTTTTTATTGTGTATAATATTTTTCTAATATTTTGAGTTGTAATGAATAAATGCTTTGTAAAACTTGACGTTTTTTCGAAGTAAAAGGATTTTTAGTTTTTGAAAATTAAGAAGTCAAAATTCTAGGACATGACGGAAATTTACTGACCAATCAACTTCATGGGTTGAAAGGAAGCGTCTCATAAATTATGTTAGTGAGTGAACGAATAAGTGAGTCACGCCGCGTGCTACAGGCTTCTACAAACATAATATTATTTGTGTTACTGAACTGACACAGTTCAGTGTAAAAATACAGTCTTACAATTTGAGATAAAAATTCATGAACGAACGATTTTCACTAAATTCCTTTGGAGAAAGTTGCGATAGTTTTTTTTCTCTTCGTGAATGAACATTTAGGGAAGATGTAGAGGCCCCTAATGCTAGTTCTCACGTCAGAAGTGTTCTTAGGTAACAGTGATTTACGGGTATCATGTTTAAGAATGAGGATTACGGTGACGTGCCCATTACGAAATTGGGTTACAGGCGACCCTTATTCTATCTGGAAGGGGTAATAAATACGTCTGACGAAATAAATATTTCCCTTCCGTAACTTTGCGGGCACCACGTTTTTCAGAGACAAAGAAAGACTAGTGCTAGAAATAATAACTGGTCTGACAGAAATATTAATTTAATAAGTGAAAATGCCTTTGACTGGCACATCAATAATGATTATAAAGCTATAGTGATAACATGTACCACATTCTTCTTAGGTCGTTTAAGAAAGACCTTACTCTGAGTCATTTCAAGATGACCAGTATGTCATTACATTTTTAATGAAAGTAAATTATTTTTGTGATCAGGAATACACTTCAAATTTAGTAAATACTTGTCCAAACTCGACTAAGGGACTCGATTAAGAGTAAGTTCAGTCTTAAACGACCTGAGCAATAAATATGGTACGTATTATCACTCTAGATTGATGATAATTATTGATGTATTGGTCACGGGCGTTTTCATTCATTATTATTTGCGTCATATTTCGCTCATCTTATTTCCGTCAGAATAGTTATTATTTCTAGAGCTAATCTTTCTTTTTATCTGAAGAAAGTGGTGCCCGCTAAGTTTCGGAAGGCAAATATTTTCAGTTTCGACAGATACAACCCAGATAGAGAAAAGGTTTGCTGTCCACAAAGGGTCACCTATAACCATGTTCACTAATAGCCAGGTCCAGCGTGTCCGCAAAGCGCCGGCAACCAAGATTACCCGGTAATATATTTCAGGAACACCTCGTTTACTTGAGTGTCGTGAAAGCTGTGACTGAATCAGTGTCTTCGGCACACGTTAAGAGTTACATTAAGTATTTGTTCTTCGTTTTTGAGATGACTAGTTGATATTACTTTTACTGCTGTTGTATCTATATTCTCTAAGGACACATTAATCTACGAGCCTTCAAAGAGTTGGAAATATTTTCAACATATTAAATTATGTAACATAATTAACACTATTATAGAAATTGTGACTGACCGGCAGTGGAGGAACATTCCTTGATTGAGTGAATATTCAACTCTTAGTTATTTTCATGGAAATACTAATTTTAATAAAATATAGAGAAACTATGAACTTATGCTTTGAAACATGAACTGAAGAAGCAAATTACTGTTTTCAAATTAGATAAAAGCATATTTTTACATGTAATAAGCAAAATTACATATAATTTACCCATTACGTATGGTACAGGAGGACTTTCCCCTATTCTTTGTACAAGTGATATTCGTTTGTTGAATTCGTTTTCCGTCCGAAATATTCTTATTTATGTACTCTTGGTATATAAGACAATTAAATTCGTTGACAAGTTCATATGAATTTTTCAATAATTTGAGAACTTGACGCAAAATTCTTAATTTTGTAGTCAAGTAATTTTAGGTGTCTAGTACGAGACACATACAACCAATCCAGCAGTGAAGTTTTTATTTATATTTTAATTGATAAAAAATAAAATAATGGAAATAAATTTTATTGTCTGTATTTCAATGTTTGGAAATACAACGCTTCTAATTGTCAGTAAACATCAGTGTCAAAACATTTCGAAAACGCCCATTCAAACATAATACTTCACGTTCCTTTCAATATAATTGCAAATGCAAAAATAATCTCTCTTCATTTTGAGGTTTTCGTGTATATTAATCAATTAATTTCCTTTGGCCAAAATACAACTCTTAAAAATAATAAAGTATGAAACTTCGGTAAAGTAGTTGAATAAATTTGTCCAAAATGTGTGTTTAGTTAGTGTTAAGTTTTTATTTTATTTTTGTTATTGCCTATGGTTGTCTCTACACGTGAACACTAGAACATTACAATGAAAAAACATTCTACTACATTGAAACTTAAGTTTTGAAATTTGATGGCAACAAATAATGTGTGTTGAAACGAAGATTATCGAAGATGTCATTCTATTATCTTGAATATTAATGTTAAATAATTAGGTGTATTAATTGATGAGACATAAAACTGAAACGAATATATCCAAGAGTTACATAAAATGTTCCGAGTTCACGGTTGGGAATACAATGAGAATAAAAGATATGATAATGGCAGAACCCTAGATGAATCATTAGGTAGCTATAAGGTTAGTGTATGTAGAGCAGCTTCTGACAAGTGCTAAATAGGTACAGAAAATGTAAAACAATATTGTGAAATTTATTTAAAAAAGAAGTGATCATGAAGATTATAATTAAAATAAAAATATGTTTTAAAAAACTTTAAAAATAGAACTGGGTAAACAGAGATAGTTTTTCAGTTCGGGTTTTCCTCACACATTTCAGACCAATGTTGGTTCGGTACGTTAAGTTCTCCAGCAAACAAACCTGTGCCCTTCTCAAATCCTTTACCCAAATCACGTCGTTAGGTGAGTGAGTTGACCTCATGGTAATAACCTCACCAAAGTCAAAAAATAAATGAAATAAATAAAAATAATAAAAGTCAAACTCCCGTACTGATTCCAGATATCTTATAAAATTTGTGAGTGAAGTTAGTGAACAATAAAGAACATAGACACAAAACTAGGAAGGACCGTGGTTTTACAGCACGGACATTCTTGAATAAATATGGAAAAACTTAGGTCAATATGCCAAATTATTGGATAAGAAGACACAAAATGTTTTAGTAAAAAGCAGAGTATAATTTTAAAAAAAAGTGGATTGAATCAATGGTTAATTTAAGATTTAATGATGAGATAATAAATGAGATATAAAATGTAAGATAATGTTACAATTTATTGATATATCATATTAATTATAGAAATGAACCAAATAAGCAATGTTATAAGTTGATCATGGAAAATACAGGAATATTTTCATGTTTCATATCATACAATATTTTATAAGAAAATAGACAAATTATTGAACTGAAGCTCGCTTCACACGATGCATTTGTGCTCCAAAATTGCATGCAGAGTACTATGCAGTCAGCCGTCCAGTACCGGACGACAGAAACTGACGTCATTGCTGTCTACGCTGCAGTCTGGCATGAAAGATTTGGGAAATAGCTCATGTTCTATTTTTCATGCAGTTTTGCATGCAAAGTGTCAACCAATAAAAACCTTGAGTCTCGTCCCGTGACTGTGACAGCTAATGGCCCACCGTTCTAAATAGGACTAGCACAGATAAATTATCGTTAAAGTAAACTAAATACAATTTATTTGAAATAAGTAATCGTGGATGATACAATTACTGTTGGAAGCTAGCACACCGGTGGTCACCGACGATGAAAACAGTACTTTCGCTTTCCAAATTAATAAGCTTAGTTTATTAAATTTATTTATTTATTATGATTATATTTATTAAAAGCAACTTAATTTAACAAACATTCATTCAAAAATGCAAAAAAGTGTTATCAGTTAATATATTTGATTTATAAAAGATTGCAAACACGAACCTGGTGTTATTGTTATCCGACAAATTATACATTATTTTAAGTGATGCAGCTGGTCAACCTTAAGGTTAGAGAAACAATCATTAAAACAATTTATTGGCGATAAGAAATTATCAATAAATGAAATCACTTCAAAGAAAAATATCAAAAAAATACATTTTATTTTACAATTTAGGTTATATTACAGCTCATCAACCAAGATACTTCGAACACTCCACTATTTGCACTAATACCACCAAACAACTTGACATATAATGTTTGCCATTTCATCCATTTCTTTGCATTATTCTTTTAGTTAGCTTATCAGCGCTAATTGCTCAATCTCTTCAATGGACAATCCCTGCATTAACCACGACCATTTTCCCGAATTGTCAATACATGCGCATAAGAACATCAAAACTGTCACGGTAAAATGCATGGTGTGAAGCCAACACAGCAGTACAAGCATCGCACCTGTCTGAATCGCAGACATCAAAGGACATTGGAAGCAAAAATAGCGTGCTAGAATAGAGTGAAAAATGCATCGTGTGAAGCGAACTTAAAAAACATAATTTCCGAAGATCTTGATTGAGTTTTGTTTCTCCTAATTTCAGCTAATCCTAATTCTAACTTTGGGAGTATATGATATCATCTCCAATTTTTTAGATTTTCGTTTTATTTTAGTTTCTCGTTCACGTTGAGGAAGTGGCATAATTGACTGGATACTGATATCTGAGATTTGTAGGTGCGACTTCATTCTCTGCGGAAGCAACTGCATCAGGGGAATCGTTACCAAAATGTTAAAGTTTCTAGAGGACTAAAAGAATCCACCGTGAATGTATTGTTCAGTACATTAAATTTGCCAAGATTTTCTGCGAGTTGAACCCAGGCAGCTGCATGAAAAGCATGCTTCTCTAGCTTATTATTAGCCATCGTAAAGGGAAGATTACCGTAGAACGTTTTATCTAAAACGGACGGAGTTACCGGTGATAAAGAAAAGAAAGATAAATTAAGAAGAATTTATCAAAGAGGTGATGGGGAGATTCCAAGAAAAGTGGAATTAGGAAACAATTATAGATAATGTATAAAAGAGGATAAATGCAATATTAAAGAAAATAAAAGACAGGATTATAAAACAGATGTAGAAAATAGTCTGCATCAGAATATATGGAGAATTCCATATCTGATAGGGAGAGGAAAAATCAAAACAAACTTGAATTACCGTATGGAACTTGGGAACACGTCTGAGTGGGTAAATAATTACTAGAAAGTTTTTGAACCAAAGATCAGTTAATATTGATCTAAATATCAATCTGAAGATGACGAAATAAATGAAAAAAAAATTGTAGAAGTCATAGACAAAATAAAGAGAATAGGATGCCTAGGATATGGTAGAATAACCAATGGTAAAAGTATGCCTTCTCCCTTGCTACAAAAAATTATTGGATAATATAATAAATGATAGACTTAAAAATACATAGATCAAAGTAATATTTTAAGAAAAAGTTAATATAGGTTTATAACTAAAATGAGTACAGAAGATGAATTGTTAGAATTCATGCAAAGAGTTATCAACACAAAGAAGAAATACATATTATGCACATTAATGGACATCTAAGGAGCTTTCGATCATGTTTACTGTGGTAAAATACACAAAATTCAAGAGAAATGAGATTGGGTAAAATTGTTTATAAATTAATAAATCTTCGAAGATATTTTAATATTTGGTGATTGGGGGGATATAATCGCAAATCACGCAAGAGGTTGTCCCTAAGTTTCACGCAGTGGACCACTCTCATGGAACATACTACTAAATAAAATTATTACGGAAGTTGAGGAAGAGGAGAGGAAAATGTTAATAGCTTATGCAGATGATACTGTGTTATATATTGATGGGCAGAGTAGAAGAGAAATAGAGCGGAAAGGGAAGCATGTTCTGAATAAAGTTTAGAAGTACTCTGGAGAGAAAGAACTACGAATATGGGGAAAAAAGCTATAATTCTTGGAAGGACGAACTCAAATAGAAGAGATTCAATAATTAAATTAAGTAACATAACTATCAAAATAGAGAGATCTTCAAAATACCTTGGGGTTACAATAGACGAAATACTTTCTATTGAAGAACACGTTAATTATCTGGAATGAAGTATAAAGTATTTTCTATAAATTGATAATGATTGGAATATATGGGAAAAATGTATACAGATTAGATCTAAGAATATTGTTCGTCGGAGTTCCAACAATAATTTATGGAACATTAATATGGGGCCATGGGATAAACTTCACCTATATAGAAAGGAAAGTAAAAATTTACAAAAGAATATTTTTAATATACTGGAGTAAACGTTATAAAAGTTTTTCGACAGATGCCTTGCAAGTTCTTTTGGGTGTCCTATCTGTCAACTAAAATTTAGAAAAGGTACGTTGAATGGGCTATTCAAGAAAATTTGAAGAAATAAAAATTTACGATACTACACAAAGGAAAAGGGAAGATAAGGAGAAAATTAAACGATTATTAGCAGATACGGTATGCGGATTCAATTTTATTAACAAGTTCATTATGTGCTAAAAATAAATTTTGGTTCGATCCTCCAAAATAAACTGTTGAGATAAAGACTGGCTACAGAAATTTCGATTCTTACCTAAAAATGACCAAAATAAACAATGATTTATGTATATGTGGCGAAGAAAATAAAGATGTGATTCCTGATTTATACGAATGCAAATATATGGACCAAAAAGAGGAGAATATTTCAGAAAGTTACGACAGCAAGACGAGTTGGATATTTAAAATTGGACGAAATCGAAAAGCACAGAAACGCTTTACAAATTATTTGTGGAATTCTCATGTCAAATATGCACGATACGCGACGTAACTAATACGTAGATAAATTAAGAAGAACCTGATAATCAATGCGTACTGAAACCATTAAAGCAAATTTAAATTAAAACAACACAATAAATTAAAAACAAAGAAGAAAGGTTAGGACGAGAGCAAAACTGTTACAGAATACAACTCCGGTAATGACTATGTTGGGTACGGGATTGAGTAATGAAAATCACTGTAAATAAATAATTGACGTTGACGAGCCGTAAAGCCCCAAGAATAAAAAACAATACAATACACATCATAATATGAAATATACTAAAAAACCACGAAATAAGAAATCCTATTGAATCTACTAAAATTCATTGTTTGGAATGTCGACTTGTTTGGAATGTACGAGGGAAGGTTGAAAACTAATCCACACATGCTTGTAAAGCGCGAACGAAATTACCTTCAGAAGCGGGCCAGGTGGCATGTGAAAGTAATATTCCCCCTCAATACGCATACGCAGGATTAAAGTCGTTGCGTTCATCCAGTGAATTTCGAGAAGCGGAAGTATGGAGGTGTGTTCTAGTGCTATGTCAACGCGAGTTAAACAGCGTGCTGTTATCGAATTTTTAACTTCTGAAAATGTGACTCATCGTCGTTTAAAGTCTGTTTATGTTATCGATGATGTTGATAGGTCTACCGTAAGTCGATGGGTAATAAAATTTCGTGGTTGCGATCCTGGAAAAACCCATTATTGTTGATGAAACACGGTGAGGACGTGTGACCAATGCCTTAGACGATAAACATCGCCTACTCGTCGACGAGTTGATTCAAAATGACCGACGAACCACTCAAAAGCGTATCGAAAACAATATTGGAATATCCAAGGAACGAGTCGGTTTCATTATTGAACAATACCCTAAAATCTGTGCACGATGGGTACCACGCCGTGTCACAGAAGAGAACAAACAGCGTCGATTGGAATGCTGCGCGCAACTTTTGCAGCGCTACCGTGACGAAGGAGACGATTTTCTTTTGAATGTTGTGACGGGGACGAGTCATGGGTCCATCATTAGACCCAGAAATGAAAAGACAGATCGCTGAATATCGACATCCGTCTTCTCCTCAGACGAAAAAGTTCAAAACACAACCATCCGCAAAAAAACTTATTTGTCTGTGTTTTGGGATGCTCATCGAGTTTATGTGACCGATTTTCTGGAACGATAGACAACGGTAAATTCTTCTCAGTACATACAGACTCTAAAATACCTGCGACGTTGAGTTTGTCGAGTTAGAGGCAGCCTGGAGCCAATAATCTTGCAACATGACAACGCTCGTCCACACACCTCGTGCGCAATAAGAGACTCTGCGAAACCTGAAGTTTGAAGTGATTCCACTTCCTCCTTATTCACCCAATCTTTTATTTTTTAGGACTTTTATTTTTTCCCCTCTATTCAAGAGAGTCCTCAACGGCAATCATTACACCTCGGACGATGAGATGCTGGCAGCTGTCAAATCCTGGATTCGAGAAAAATCGAAAGAATTTTTCAGTGACGGAATGAGAAAACTTGTTACACATTGGGAGAAATGTGTTAGTCTTAGCTGTGACTATGTAGAAAAATAAATACTCTATTTTGAAACTTAAGAATTGTACTTTAATATACCTTTTGCCCTATCTTGCTATCTGTTTTTGTTCGCGCTCCACAAGCATGTGCATTACTTTTCAGCCTACCCTCGTACATAGGGAGAAGCGGGGGAAAAGGTTCCACGGAGTTAGTATGGTAAACAGAATAGACGTTATTAGAATCATATTTCACCTGAGATTAAATTACCGTTTAATCGAGTTGATATTCAATTGTTGTGCCTCTATTTTTATGACTATGAAGTCACTTGAAAATATTTACGGACGTTTTACAATTGAATGGAAAACTTAGATTGTAACACATTGTTAGGTGGGAATAATTAAGCTCACAAGTAATAATTTTCACAGAATGTTCATCAGTTGTCAGTTTTTCCCTACCGAGATATGATTTTTGTTTTGAGTTCTGCAGGTCTGTAAGATAGAAACAGTTATAATTATTACTAGAAATGCAAAACTCGTATTATGTATTCATAAAAATTCAATAGATTTACTACCGAAAACATTTTCCATGTGTATAAGTCGTCCAATGTTAGCTCCGGAATATTGAAGTACTATTCTTTTTCTGAAAGCAAATAATCCTTGTTCATGTCTACAATCATAATTCAATTAAAAATATTTAATTTGAACTTATATGTAGACAATTTTTATTGCATATCGGAACGTTTCAACAGTGGATTGCTGCCTTCGTCAGGTGAATGCAGTGTACAACCAAATATGTTAATTTTATCTTGGTAACAAAAAAACAAGTTACCTACATATACAAAGAAAAGAATTCCAAAGAAAAATAAATAGTATGAAAAACAAACCTTAAATGCAGAAAATCAAAATAAACAATTATAAATTTTGGATAACCTGTTGGTGTCAGTTTGTAAATTCAATGTGTTTTTAGTAAATTTGATGAGTAACATTTCAGAAATTGTACGTTTGTAGTAATTTGGCTCCTGATCTTATATTGAAACATTATCCCAATCTATTGAATGGTCTAAATCTAAACGGTGTAATGAAATAATATTATGTTCTGGTGTGTTTATTTTGGTTCTTCGATTCGCGTCTGTGATTTACGTTTAGTCTGTCAATTAATTATTTGCACGCGACATTAACAGATCTAAAAATTCAATTTTCCTTTGGTTTCTTTCTCCAACGTTAATTTCAACCTTGGAGGATATCCATTTAAACATTTAACGTTGTTTCCATTTATTCAGTTGGAATAATGCAAAAACGGTCGTCAACGTAATGAGCGTAAAGTAGAGGAATAATATGTAAATTATTAAGACATGAACTTTCAAGATCACTTAATACAAATTCAGACAAAAATGGGCCAATTGAACTACTACTTGATGGCATAATTTATTATTAAATGTAAAATGATTAGGATCAATAATTACTTTTAATACAATGATTTATTTCATCCTTTGGAATGTTACAGTTCTGTTCAATATTGCCCCATCTAGATAAAACACTCTTTACAGATAAATCATCGAATGATACCATACATTGTATCATCAACTACAAAGTCCCTATTTATAATGACAAACTCTAATAATTCCGCATATAAAAATTATCTTCGCCTAAATTGTGTTTCAAAATTTTTAATAAATTCTTGGAGAATTCATGACTAGGACTATCTATTGATGAAGTAGTAATCCTTTACGGAATGTTTTCTTTATGGGATTTATGTAATTTATAAGCTCCAGAGAGTTAAATTGAACATATTTGTTTATACACTACTTTCGCCTGACGACGACAGTGATCCATTGTTAGAACTTCGTGATATTCAAGAAGAATTGTCTACATACAAAGTTGAAGTAAATATTTAGAAAACGCTTTAAACGCCGTTAATATTGTTTTCTTTGTTTTACATGATTATGGGAAAATCGTATTGCATATTTTTGCTTTTGCCTAAAATTAACAGCGCCTGCAAAGCTGAGCGTGAATCCACAATATATTTTCTTTATTTCAATTGAACAATTCTGTATAAGTTAAACTTTGACTATCATAAAGTCATTCCAGACTGGGTGATGGAGTTAAATGTTTCAATCGACCTTCTTAATGTTTCAATCATCGGGTCCGTACCGGGTGAGGCTCCATAGAATTGTCACTCTGCCATTACACCAAATTCTGGATCGTGCAACCACCAGTTGAGAATATATATATTTTCATATTGTCCTGCAGAACCATCAGATAAGTATATAATTTTGCACATGCTTGAAATTTTTTTAAAAACTTCTCTAACTACACTTTTGTACTTGTATTACATTTTAACTCAACCCACATTACTACAAAATACAAATATTCACAATTCTTATCGATCCAGAGTAACGGATGGACAGTAGTTCTAAATTAATCAAGTGTGTTCTCTATACACTATTCTGTAAAACGAAGCTGTAATTCTCTGAGAATCTGCAACAATAAGGACTCTAATGACCTAGACGTTGGCGAGCCCTAACACCCCACCCAAAAAAATCTGCTACAACAAGAACTTCAACTTCGATTTCTTCACCGGCTCTTCCAAAGTATTTCTTCGGTCCTTACTGTCAGCTTATTAGGAATGCAATCATGTGCAGACAGTTGTTCTAATTTTATCCAGAGAACTACTTCCACGTGATACAATTGTTCTAATGTTCACCGATCTAATTAAAACCATTGTTTAAGAAACGGTAACTTCATAAGTTTAGTTTGATTGGTGTTAATAAAAAATAATCGAAAATGATTCATTTCAGGAAAGTTTCTTCATCTTCTGAAGTGAAAATCTTCGCTCGGGAGAGAAAATCTTATCTTGTCAAAATATTCCTTGTATGAGGTAAGAATCTATCCTTCGAATTCCAAAGACACATTCACAATCATTAGTTTAAAATTTTAGAGTATCACACACACGCAAACGGTATGTATACAGGCCACTAGGCTTTGCTTTTGATACGACGAATATAACCTCTGAGGATTGATTCGTAGTATTTACACATAATTTTTATTGTGAAACTGACAGGAAACCAAGCAAAAAATTCTACGCTCTTTTAGAGTTAATGCTCATTCAGAGTCACTTTCCTGCTGGAAAGTAGCAGAGAATGAGAATAAAACCATACTAAAATATTCAAAATACTGAGACATTCCATTACTAGCATCGAAAAAGAAACTCACCAAAACATGCGTAGCACCGATGCATCAATGAACACAAAGAATCTGAAAAAAACATAACATTCAATGATAAGCGATAAATTTACACAGAATAACGTGTTACAATATCACGTAACTATTCATACGAAAATTTGTCTGCAAATATTTTAAAATGTTTTTCTCTCAGCAGTTGCGAACCGTTGATAATGCAATGAAAACATTATCTTCAACTTCGATGATATTTGACATAAATCAAAAAAGCTCACTAAGTTTTTAATATTTCAAAATTGGACCTCTCTGTATTATTTTTGAGACGAAGAATAAAATTGAAGATTGTATATTTTAGGAAATTAATTGTGAATAAAATTTGTATTTTTTTATAAATGTAGGGTTCTGCGGCCGGAGTCTCTGCAGAGTATGACATCGACTTAGGTCTGTACGACCCTAAGGTGGCCACAGCAAGATGCCCGAAACGTTGATAGTTCTGCCTACTAGTACGCGGTTTTTCCCGAACAAACAAGTTTATACTTTAATTTTTTATTTTGACCTTTAGAACGTAATGTGCAATACGCGTAAGTGGATATTTATACAAAGTATAGCGTAGAGTGGACTGTAAATTATCCAAAACATACCGACTTCTCAAAAATAAAAACTACTAAAATCATTATTTTTTGCAAAGGGTAAAACCGGGTAAACATTTAAAGTAAAAATATATGTATTTAAGAAAAAAATTACTCTCGAGTAAGAAAGAACATTATAATACATAAACAACTATTCTTCCAATATAATTTGAGCAATGATACTTGGAATAACCGCAAACGTATTAAATTTATTGGTCATTACAACTGCACTCCTTGTGTGCACCATAGAACTCTAACTAGTTAGAGTTCGAATTCTCGTTAGAGTTTAACATTTTATACTAACTAGAGTTCAAACTCTAAATAATTAGAGTTCTATGGTGCACACTCCTAGCACACAGAGCATTGGATCCATTTTTCATTATCCAATACAGAAGTACGTTATGCAAAACAAACATACCATGTACGATTCATCTTCATCGTTTTTGTCTTCTGATCACATCCACTCTGCTTCTTCATCAAAATCTGAAGATAGTTCTTTTTTCATTGAAGGCTTGGCTGGTCCTGAGCACTCCCGCTCAAGTTCCTCTTCGTGTAGAGTCAAGTTAAAATCTCAGTTTTAAGTCGTTTTATGGAAGTTTTGATTTGTTAATTACCCTCGTTTGGAAATGGCTCGAGTTCCTTTGGAAAAATCTTGAATGAAGATGTATCTGGCAATACCCGGTTTTGCGGTCCAGTTGGTATCCGATTTGTATCTACATGACACACGGACGTCCCGAGCTATTTATTGAGGGATGGTGTGGTGATGCTAATTGATGCGGAGCGCGGGAAGAGTAATGTTCAAAGTCATTGGTAAGATGTGGTGATGTAATGAGAGCCTGTAATTAGGAAGATCATTAATGAGTATGGAAAAGAGTGTAGGTAAAAAAGATTCCAAAGATTCCTCGAGGCACTCCGCTGGACATAGGGGGCCAAATACAGAACTTCCCACTCCGAGAGAAACATCGAGTGCAACCTCACAAGAACAATTGAATACAAGTTAGCAGGAGTGTAAAGGTAGCTCATAGTTTATTCCCCCCAGAATACCAAAGTCAACAGTTTTGGGGATTGATGTTCTTGCATTTAGGCCAACAAATGAATAACACAATTATAACAAAAAAATTGAGCACGTCACGCTCAATCACGTACGTTAGTCTGATGATGCACGTTAAAACGTTTTGTTTAAAACGTGTGAGGACATCATGGATATAAGTAAACGTATGGCTCGGTAAACTAATTTATATTTCTTCTTCTTCGTTGAGCCCTGACGATGACTAAAATAAATATTCGAAACGTTGGCGAAATGACATAATTTTGTTATTTATTTGTTGGTCCAAATGCAAGAATATCAATCCCCAGTAATTATTATGACTGATAACATTTCAAGTATGTCAACAGTATTGAATATTTTAATAAAATAAAGAAGGATGGGACGGTCACTTCACGCGAATCTAAGACCACTTTAATCACTACAGAAATTCTTATGAAAGCCGGAATACTGATGGACCTCAATCTACTAGAGATGAGATGGGATAGTTTTGTTGGCGACACCAGAGTTTGTTTTCGGAGTGACGTTAAAAGTTTCGTTAAAGATGACAATTGAATAAATCTCATAAAATATGATAAAGATGATAATGTGAATAATATACGGTTGTTTTCTTAAGAATCATCGTAAAGGAGATACCATTCTACCTGTAACTTCAGACTTCACTTCGAGAATTGCTCTATCGCCATAATCTAGGGCCACTCGTCGTGCAAAACTTCCTCACATTTCTAATTTACTTCCTCGTGGACAATTATATGTGAAATATGAAAAATGAAATTCATAATAAAATAATATATCCTATATATTTAGGACCATTTCCATCGCATATGCTTTATTAAAGCTTCTCCCACACTAATTTGACAAAATAAAATTAGTGCGATAATGTTAATAATTCACTTACAGATATATCTAGAAAATAGAGACATTGAAATTGTGATACCATTTTCAAATCAAATTCTAGAGTTTTAATTTCAGACCCGTTTGCTCGACACGAATACGGCGTTGTCACGTTACCCTACTGTAATCACAAGAAGTCACAACAGCTCTACTAGTGAATAATTTCAATAAATTTTAAATATTTCCAGTATTTGCTTACTTTGTTTTTTCGGTTCCACTGACT
Source organism: Laupala kohalensis (assembly GCA_002313205.1). Classification (NCBI taxonomy): domain Eukaryota; kingdom Metazoa; phylum Arthropoda; class Insecta; order Orthoptera; family Trigonidiidae; genus Laupala; species Laupala kohalensis. Next base: position 1,372,234 of record NNCF01129548.1, read on the forward strand.
CCCAAAACGAATATTTCTGTCAAAACGTCGCGAATATGTTTTACTTCATTTACAATACGTTTGATAATACCTTTGAGAGAGAGTAAAAAAGAATAAAACCACACTCGTTTTACGGACTCTGAGCAATTAAATGACCTTAATAGTAAATATTCTTAAAATTTTAATTACCAATAATTTCTTGAATTTCAAGTCGTTTTGTGATACCTCACTTTTATAATGAAAATAATAGCATCCAGCAATTTTCCATTGACAACATGCAGATACTACTGAATTTACGAAATATGAATGAAACCGACCCATCCGCTCAACATAATTTTTACGATAACTATAAAGTATTTTAGTCGAGTGAATTATGGGCATAATCCATACATTCTAGTGACAACTTTTGTATGATATGGAGAGATACTACAAGATATAATTTGTATTGTATGACGCATTTATCGAAATAATGTTTGTAAACGATAATTTTCCGTTCTTCTCTGTAAATTTTTAATAATGTTTTAATGATTTTATGAAAATGATAATTCTCAATTGAAAATCACAATTTTTAAGTGATATGCACAGAATAGAAAGAGGTAAAAGAAACGTATTGTATAATGGGAAAGATATCATCCACAATATTCGTACGCAATTTACATCTTTTGAAATCCAATGGAAATCCGATCCATCTCTACTCTCTGCATTAGAGAGCAAATTAGTAGACTCTGAATGTGTTTTTAAGTACTAGTCACAACTCTCAAATTTATTTATTTTTTCAATCGCATTTCATCCACTTTGATAATTACCTTCATTATAATTTCGTCACGTACTTATAATGCGTTAAACGCAGAAAAATAATATTCTAAAACGGATTTTTCCTTATTTGATGCTATGATTTGCAAGAAATTACTGTTTAAAATGACTAGTATAAAGTTTTTTAATGTCTGCCCGATCTAATTAAACTAAATCTCTAAGGAAAATTAAAGTTTACATGATCCAATAAATCAGGCACGTTATAATAATCTGTAACAGAATCTGTGCTGTTAGATAGAAAAACATTGATCTTTGCATTTTCATTCAAATTGAGTTCTGTTGTCTGAAATAGGTTATTGTAAGCTACTTCCGAAATCTAGAAATTTAATGGTCATGATTTTGTGGATGAATTTGTCACATAAAATACATTTCTTCATTTTAATACACTTCCTCTTCACCAAATTTGTTAATTAAAAGCTTTAAAATATAGAAATGTTAAGAATAGAAAAGAATATATCAATCGTTCATCCATTACTGCTCCCTCGTGGTTCAGAAATAACCGAGGCTGCAGCTTTGGGTGTTTGGTTGCAAGTACACATGGCTTCTTGCTCATGACCAAAAAATGCAGTATTCGCATTACTATAATTGCATGAAAGAATTCGGTGTGATTTGAAAACTGAAAAGAAGTTATCTTTTCAAAGAGAAGGAGAATGCAGATTTAGAAGAAAGAAAAGTAAAAACCCTAGAGTTTTAGGCACCAACTGGCTAACACATGGATATTTATATCATCTGCTTTCACATGTGTAAGTTTATTCTCTGTAGGTTTCAGGAAACTCTCGTTTCAACGAAATTATGAATAAATACTATAAGTAAGTTTTAGGAATATCCATTTAAAACATTTTTATGGATTTTGAGTTATTCCCTTTTCATTGACTTAAACGCTGTCTTGTAGAAACAAAATGAATAGCTAGTTATAGGATCATATAAATGTTGAGATGAAAGGCGTATATTGATCACTTGTAACCTCAAGAATATTAAAAGATGACACATAAAATCGAGGTATCTCCAATTACGATAAGTAACCATAGAAATTCCTCGTTTGAGAAATTAAATTATGGGGAGATTACTAGAAGTCAATTAAATTGCTTAGAAAATGACTACTGAGTTTCCAATACTGAGATCACATGCTCACAATGTGCTGAAATTGTTTCTGTCGAACAGTGTGTATTGCGGGCAAGCATCATGATCACTAGATGTATCACCATGCAATACTTATCCTTTCAGTAGGTAAGTTTAATAATAAGGAAATTTAATAAAAAATATAGGAAATTCTAAGAGAAAGTTTCATTATATTTATGTGACCGGGGATGTTTTAGATATGGCTTAATGAGGCTGGAACTAAGGGAAGTTTGACCGAAAGGGTGTCTGACTTGTAATGGGAGAATTCGGTCTGTCCTTGAAATTGCACATCGTACGAAAGAGAATAAGAAATTCTCCTTTGCTTATGTCAAAGAGTTCCTGATCAAACCTTATTTTAACCGTAAACAAGCCAGAATACGGTCACGTCTAGGAGCTGAATACGCCTATACCCTTCTGGAGCACCATTAACCGCCGATTGGTCGGAAACGTGAGCTACCGTGGGATATTGAATTGTATGTTTTACGTTTCAACTGCAAGGCGGTAGGTGTCAGGCAATATGCCGTCAATACACAATTTATTATTTATTTATTATGAATTTATAACACATGAAAACGCTCGTTAAAGATAGGTCCTGCGTCATCAGTACCACAAAATCGTTTTAGACATGTCTTCTAAATAATTTATTTTCCCCATCTGACACCTGCAACATCAGAGCTGAGCGATAGAGCATGGGTTCGCTCATCCTTTTGACTAAAATAGGTAGAATTGCACACTATTCAATAATTCAAAAGCGTTACATTATCATCATATCATCACTAACAAGTGATATGATATGATACGATATGATATGATATGCAAAATAATCAGATATTATTTTTATACCGAATTAAGAAGTGAATATTCCCGGAGTCATTTGGAACTTTATGTAGAGGACTCACAAGACGACGTAATTGAATAATAAGCCAATTTTCGTAAACTTCGTGTTGGTTCACGGAAAATGCTTATGTGGAACAATATTTTTTATGCTTATCAGTAGTAATGGTCGCACAATCACGTTTTATAATATAGTTGCTCTTGTCAGGATCTTTAAGAGCATTTCTTCAACGCTAGCGGAGTTCTCTTTCTCAGTTTTGAGAAAATTAAATGTATCTTTGGAGCACATTGTTGCAAGAACGGATACATTCAAGTGTATCCAGCAGATTAATGTGTTCACATTCAGTGTGTTCATCTTCACAGGCCATACACTTTAGTTTGATGAGATTTTCTGAATATTCTTTGATGGGTGTTCAAAATTATTCGATTCGGTGAAGTATTTAATTTGACTGTTTTCGTATGATCTTATGTCGAACGCCTTAAAACTATTTCTATTTGAATTATTATAAATTTAGTTGATTTTAATAATATATTTGACTTTAGCTAGGACTATAAGTCGAAAAACAAAGGAAAATATATCAAAAATATTTGGAGAAAGTTGTAAATTCTAATTTTTTACTATTTACCATTAATTGGAATACATTTAATGATTTCCCCTTAGTTTAGTTGTATCATAATATCTCGATAACAAAGGAATTGGAAAAATTCTGCAGACTTCTTCGGCATGCACACTTTCGGTCGTATAAAGCTAGTTGTCGGTTCATACTAAACTAGTAATATATCTCAGAGGCGAGTGATTTTGAAGCGAACCGTGTTTCAACGAAAGTATTGAGTTGTGTAGCTTAGGAAAATGAGTTGGTATTGTTACTGCGCGAAGAAAGAAAATTCCGAGTATAATTAAGTTCATTGTATCTGTTTACTTTGAAAAAAAAAGACAACCGTTGTATATGCTATTCACAGCTTTCACGATACTGCACTCCCTGATTGGCACTCTCCCGGCAGTATTGCTGCAAAATCTTCGCATGGAACCACTAGTAAATTATTTTGGTATTAGCCGAGTTGTGAGAGTGATCGTTGTCATGCACAAACCCGACATCAGAAGTTGTGTTCCATGAGCGTGACGTTTGATTTATATTGCTCGTCTTAGCTTTTTTTAAGTCCATAGAAGACATCAGAAGTGATAATTGGCATGCTAGATTCCTTCATCACCCCAAAAGTCAGTGGTTATAACCTTCATCTATGATAAAACCTGACGAGCTCTACTTAGATTCATTGGAGAAGTAGTTCAAAATCGACAACCTAATTTAGTCACCAGTCAAAATTTGGTTTCCACACCGTAACTCGAAAAACAGTCCGAAACAGAGCCCATTTGTTAGGTTTTGTGTATCTGAGTCAGCAATTTTCATACTCAGCGAGCGCAGAACTTCCGGTAACCTAATTTTTCTGTCTCGAGCCAAAAAGTTCGAAAAATTTCAGGAAATTGTTTGAAAAGTTCCGAGATAACGAACCGACGGTTGTCGCGAACTCTTTGATAATTTTTTTCGACGAGATCATTACTAATTACAGAAGTCCACCCATTCCTCTAGTCATCACGAATGTTTGTTTTCCCACTTTTGAAAAATCGCACACGGTGGCAAAAAACTTCAACTCAAAATGATCAGTCAATGAACAACATACAAGTGTCTATGAATTTTGGTTACACAAACGTACCTGCGCACCTTTAGCGGTATTTTCTATTGCAGCGTTCATTTCTTTAGTTTATAACGAGAGTATGCTCTGAAGTAATACAACATAACAATGAATACTAGGAAAATACTAAGTCACAGAAAATGCAATACCGCATTACTTAATTATCCACAAATACTCGTGCTACTCCATAATTAATGTTACTTTATCAATAAGCTCTAGTACAATGATTGTAACTTTTTTAATGTATTATCAAACTGATACTTTCTGGTGAAATATTATTTACTTTGAGATTTTTTATTTTAAATCACTGACACTTTGAAATATTTAAAAATTATTTACGTAAGAGGTAATTGCACTTGAGAAAATCTGACTAAAAACTCAGTTTTTCGAAACTATATTGCAATTCGTAATTTTATTACGGGACAAAATCCTCTAATTGAGTATTTTTGGAGACCTTTTGCCACACACACACACACAAACACAAAATCAAACTAAGTATATTATTGAGTTTTGGTAAATAAATTGTTTTTCAAATTTTATTTTTCTCGGTTCAATCAACACGTAATGTACATGGTTGATTTGATTATTACAATTTTCCTTCAGTTTATATATTTTATGACTGTCCAATTTAATACTCTTTCTCAGGTAATCTCAGGTTCCATTTATATAATTGTGAAATAATTGAATTACATCAACTACTTTTATTGTTCTTTGATCGTATTACTATAAAAAGTGTACAATAAGACATGCCGTTTGAGATTTTTTAAAGAATATATTTTCAATTTTTTGACCTTGTGGTGTATCTCACAGAAGCTTGAAATCGGTGATTAAATTATGTATTATTGAGAAAACAAGATTTACGTCTTTTAATTTTCCATTCGTATTTCCAAATTAGAATTCTTTAGAAGATAAATTGATATAATGAACCCTATTAGCCTATTATAATTGATATAATGAAGGTATTAGCATATCTTGTATTAACATGCAACACGACTGGTATAGCAACATAATAATAGTAATATTAATAAATACTATGGAATAAAAACTTTTGTGGCACAATATCCTTCTCATTTCCTTTTCATTTTCTCCTTGTTACCTCTCCCTTGCATCACTTTCTTCTGACGCTGCGTCAAGAAAATATATCATTAATCTATCGTTTTCAGTAACATTGGTATAAAAAGTTACCAATATAAAAATTAGTCGTATATGAAGCCCATAAATCATTGCCCATTCAGTACATAAAACGTTAATAAGTATTTGCTACCCCTGTAATAATGCAACCCACAATACCGTTGTGAACTTCCGCTGACGAATTACGGTAAAACCTGAAGAAATTGACATATTTTGGTGCTATCACTCTTCACAATAATATGCTCATGAATCCATAGGTCCTTATAGTATAAAGCTAAAAAAATCAAATTAAAAAATCAAAACATTATTTTTTCTTTGATTCATAACTTGATTTTGTAACATTATGTTCGTCTCCGGCAATGTTTTTTTTTTTTTTTTGTGGGGCTTTAGGGCTCGTCAACAGCGAGGTCATTAGAGCCCTTAAAACTTGTACAGGTAGGGAAAATGCAGTTACGCACTAGGGAGAGCCAACATGACTCTCCCCGCGTGTGGGACTCGCCGAATGACTCAGCCATACCCACTAAAAACCCTCCTGCATTACAACTCTAAACACAAATTCCAAAATATCGCAATACTTTACCTAAAACATAAAAAAAAGAAGAAGAGGAAAGAGGAAAATGAAAGATACCCTAGCCCTAATAGCGTCGGGATCGAAAAGAACAAGAGGTGACCAAGGGAAGTCAGAAAAGAGAAAGGAAGGAGCATGGCACAAGTAAGTGGAAGTAATGCCAGACTCAGCTCGGGGCCCCGTGTTCGCCAAACACGTACTTACTAGATGTAAGTCCCCGGCAATGTCGCTACGCTACATTGAATATTTTGATCAAAGATATAAGAACACCGAGGTTGTGCATTGTAAGATAAAGGAGAAAGCAATGTTTTGTTTCTCTTCGTCTCAAATTGAGAGTGGGTAATAGCTCTCCTGTATTAAATGGGAGACTGTAACTAAAGTCAGAAATAATTTTCCATACCAAAGCAATGGTATAGGATGTCAGATGATACCATGCAAAATACATCCATCTCCTTCATTACTTTGCCCTCACAGCAGTAATAAAAGAAATGCTCTTTTGCATCACAACCACCTCAAATTCCATTTCAATTCAATTCAATTCAATTCAATAGGGCATTTTATTTACAATATTTACATTTTGAATTACATGTGACAAGACTTTAGCCCCTTTGCCTTCTTAAACCCTTTAATGCCGTGGGATGTGCGTTATATGCCCTGGTATTCATGAATTGTTCAGTCTACATTTTTCATAGAAAGATTGATATTTTTATTTCCTGCAGTCATAATATTAAATTTAGTTACGCATGGATGGAAAATTAATTATTATTATATTATAAACTTTTGGCATACTGTTATATTTTCTTAAATCTGAAATAGGTACAACTGTCTGATTGAACACCGATGGGAACCACGAAAAACCAGTTGTTAGGACAAAGGCTATACATGGAAAAGATTTACAGAAGAGAAAATATTTACAAAAGACGTTTACAAAAGTATTTACATAAGACAAGAGTCTATAAGAATTGTTACAAAATTAGTATTTACAAATAGAGTCTATAAGAAAAAGTATTTACAAAATAGTCTTTCTTCACCCGTACGTAGGAAGAAGTTTCGTTACCTGTAACATAGAAAGAAAAAACCGGAAGTATCACGTTGCATTTTGCCCAACCATTACAATCTCCAGTATTTCTTTCTCCCTTTTCCCCTTATGTTGCTCAGAAACTGCCCCAAAGATTACTCTACAGATATTCTGTTGTCACGCATTATATTAATTGTCAAGTTAATGTGTCTGTTTTCGTTTATAAAGCCCCCGATTTGCAAAAAATTTCGATATTTTTCTGTTTGTGAACAATGTAACAGGATGTGAATTCAATCTTCTTCGTGCTCAACACATATTGGACCAATCGAATCTAGATTATTTCTTAATCTTCATAATTTCGTAATTGTATGGTTTGCATCTCCAGTGACCTGCTACAACTGTTTGAACTATGAGTGATCTTTTTTCTAACCTGCTCATTTCTATTTCTAGTCTGTACGCTTCAAATAATTTATATTGAATTACCTTGCTATCACTACTCTCAGTTGCAGCCTGCCGTAAGTATTCCAACCCTAAATTACAGATAATTTCCCTACTCCATTTACCATTTCCTTTATTATAATACGATTCCTTAACAATAGAATTTTTGACCCCACCCTTATCGATAGCTAATATTTTATTGCTCTGAATTTCAGTGTAAGTTCACCCGTCACCTGGTCAAATTCCCAGATAATAATCAGCGCCTTTTGCAAGACCAATTATATTTTTGAGATATGTATTTTGAAGAGAATTGAACGTATTTTCTCCTGCCCCCCATATGTCTGCCCCGTACGCAATTCCGGGTACCAAGGTTGAATTGAACATTCGCACGATACTATTTATTATGTACGTACACGCCTTTGCGTGTTGGTTTTTTTGTGTGTCTGGTCCACGATACATTCATAGTTATAGTTACACCTAAATATGTGTATTCTTTTACATTTTCCAGCATTTCTTCCCGATAAGACCACTTTTCATTTAATTCGGTCACCCAGCCATTTTTGAAAATCACAGTTTTTGTTTTCTTAATGTTTACTTTAAGCTGCATTTCGGCACAGAATATTTCATACATGTTTAGACTATTTTGTAATCCTATTTGAGTATTTGAAAGGATAACTAGATCGTCAGCGAACAATAATTCAAGTTTTGGTCTATAGTTTTCTCCAATTATAAGAGCATCCGAATTAATATTAAGTAGCTTATCAATGAGTCCATCTATAAATAATATGAAAAGAACTGGAGAAAGCACACAACCCTGCTTGACACATTGATTTACTGAGAAAATATTTGAGACAGTGCGATCATAAAGACGGACACATGCACTTTCAGTACTATATATGGATTTTAAGATAGTGATAAATTTAGTCGATACACCCTTTTCTCTTAATGTAGTCCAAAGTATAATCCTATTTATCGCGTCAAAAGCTTTTTCGAAACCAACATAAGCGCAATGCAATTTTCCTCTTTTAAAGGCTGTTACCCGTTCCGCAAGTATAAAAATATTGTTTATTGTACTATTACTTGTTCTGAATCCAGCTTGTAAAATCAATAGTTTTTCTTCATTCTCAACCCATATTTTCAGTCTACTACACAGTATTTTACAAAAAACTTTTACTACAAGTTCCTTTTCTTGTTACGTGTTTGCACAAGATGTACTCAGTCGTTAGGGTGGTATATTTTCTGGTTATAAGGTTCTTTAGTTTTCTATTACACAGTGACCGCTGTCTCACCTCATAAAGGATGGTTTCTCACCCTAATTGTATAACTGATTTTCTGTGACAAGATATTTCTTTTAAGAACAAGCTACTTAAATGTGAGGGGGCAAGTCTCTAACGTTTTGGTAGTTGCAAGTTGCAAAGTAACCACTCTTCCAGAGACAGATTCGTCACACATGTAATACGTTGATTCATTGCTAGAGAGATTGTGTACTGTCCAATTGTAAATTAGCCACGGAATTTTTTCGTACCGTTATAATATTTTTGTGTGAAATAATTCTTTTTTTTTTAACTGATGTATTCTGAACAAGCATAAAAATTTTTACAGAGCGCATTACTCAAAAACCTATCATAAAAATACTTACATTCGTATTTTTATGAGAAAATTCCAAAAAATACTAGTTTCAACATTAAAACAACAATATGATGTTTTAAGTAGATATTGTTATAGTGTCATAGAATAACTAAAAATTTTCACGTAAATTTAAAGTTTTCTGGACGTGTTGAAGTATTATGTGATTTAATTTTACAATCAGTTTATAATAAACACCGTATGCGTTTAATTGTTTTGTGTCTTTGTGCAAATAAAGTGACAAAAATTGATCCTGAAAATCTTTCAAACATGCTATTCCAAAATTTTTCATACTTAAAAACATTCACATTATCAAAAAATTATAAAATGTATCATACCAAAAATTTCCATGTATTTCCCTTCTAGCGAAGAATTGATAGTAAAATAATTTACTGGACGATATCAAGTTCGATATCCTTGTTTATTTATTGACGGATAAAAATCCACTTACGTAAAATATTCTACTCTAAGACTAAAGACTAGAACACACCATATTTACTCCATGGAAACTTTTGTTTGTTTAATAAATATCATTGAATTAATTAATTATTAATATAATGAAAGATTTTCGTGGTTTATTTCAATTTTATTTACATTTTAATTAATGACAGAGTCTTCTAAAATAGTTAAACAATATATTTTACGTAAAATAGTTGCGAGATTTATGAAACCATATTGGATAAAAGGGAAGAATATTTTCCCGAAACGTTCTCCTCCGATTCCTTTCTCACTTCTTATTCATCTTTCATGTCAGCCGATTACTTTTCTTTCCAAATTTGATAATTTGCTACAAAAGCCTGGAGATGAAAATGCAATTTTAAATTTGTTATCACAAAAGACATCTCGTGATTTAGGAATATGATATCTTATCGTTTCTTGTTCGATCACACGATAGATTACTCCTGTAATTGGAAAAGAATGGAAAAAGCGTGTGCAAATGTTGACCTTAATAAAGGCCAGTTACTGAAGAAGAGCCGTCGCAAGGATCTGAGGTACTGGGAAAATAAAGGGTTGAAAAGGGTGCGATGCTTGTGAAGATAGCACCCTCGTCACTTCGACTTTGCATTACATCGCTCGTTGCCTTCGTCTTCGACACCACTTTGGTGAATGTTTATTTCTTTTAGGAGATATTTCTCTACCACTTTACACCAGGTGTAGCTGGAGGATAATTTTTAAATATATTAGATGGTAATAAGAATAGTGGTGTAACTAAATGTATTGTAATTTTGAAAAACGAAGGGTTTTTCTAGAAGTGCTGTAAAAATCAGTAATGTTATTTAAGACAAAACTGCTTTGAAATAAGTTTACACAACTTGCATTCAATTATGGTAATTTAAAAAACATTGTGTGTTTTAGGGACCGAAAAGAGATAAACCACTTCTACCCACTTGAAACTATAAACATTGGAGGAAAAAGTGGAGTAACTTAAATATTTGGCCATTTTTCTCTCGAAGGTGTAGCAGGTCACCTGTTAGTTACTCCTCTTCAATCTGAAAGGTGCAACAGGTTTAGGAAGATAAATTTACTATAGTTGCAGTATCTGTCTCACTAAACTCACTGAAACTATCCATCGTAACACCAAGTTCATTTTTATTCATCTTTACAATATCCATCTCTATAATAATAATAATAATATAATAATAATAATAAAAATAAATTTATTGTCAAAAAACAGTACAAACTGCGTATGACCACGTGGAGGACAATAAACTAATTTATTCTCCGGAAGCAAGCAAGGGACCATCCCATCAATTCCGATCAAGGGCCCTAAGGCAGAGGCTGTTTTGTCAGTGTTTACAATGAGACGATTTGCATGGAACCAAGTCGAAAGGTTAGACAAAACTTTTTGTGCTTTGGCGTGCTTACACAGTAAATTAGTGTCATNATGTGGATGATGACATGTCGTTCACATACAATAAAAAGAGTATAGGGCCGAGAATTGATCCTTGGGGTACTCCGCAAGTAAGTGGCTTTGTTTCTGAAAGACAACGCTGAAGTATTTTATTTTTAGTATAGGATATTTCTACCTGTTGATATCTATCTTTTAAATACGAAGTTAGCCATTGATGTGGAAGTCCACGAATGCCTAAAGAATGCAATTTGGAAAGGAGAATTCCGTGATCGATGACATCAAATGCTTTGGATAAGTCAAGAAAAACACCCTACAACTACAACAGGCTATATCTCCAGTAGTGGAAGGAAAAACGGTGTAAATCATATTTTCACAACTTTTACCTTTCTAATCTACAAACACTTGCCATTCTAGTCAAACTTTTGCTTCGAAATATATAGCTAATGATTGATAATAGCACTGATCTATTTCATAGATCTTACAGTGGAGAATGCAGTTATGACCTTAACCAAAACTTAGGGAAAAAATGTTTCACCACTTTTCTATACGTCTGATATACACGTATAAACCTTAGTAAAATTTTCACTATTTATCTAACACGAGAGTCTAAAGGATATTGGCAAAATAACTGTCTTTCGTTTCACGTAATTGGAAGATGGGGAGGAAGTGGATTCATTAATGCCTAGCAATCAACAGTTAGCTTACATCTAGTAGAGCGTGTCAATAGCAATAGTTTAATGTCTGATAACAATAATGATGCGAGTGATGCAGTAAAAATGGTCATTGGTGAGATTCAAGCTGTATGAGGCTTACGTTTTGAAGACTGAAGATTTCATAGAGTTGATTACCCTTTTAAAACAAATGAAAATAAGTCAATTTTTGTGTTTTATTGCAATAATACTTGTCATGTTTTTATTTGCTGAAGATATCACAAAGTATTTTGTTGTTTGATTCTCAATATGTTGGTGACGGTCTGCAAAATAGGATTCAATAATGACTGAAATGCAAGGCGGTACGCTTTATCGAGAGGAAATAAAAACCTCTGAGTTATTGGGAATAATGTATCAATTCAAATGGTGAATAGGTAGAAAAATGTACTAGTTGACAGTTGCATATTAAAAATGCTGTATTCCTATTTCATTCATTTTCATGACAAAATATATATTTCTGTCCAAGCATTATTATACGTTTTTCGATCTTATTATGTCTACAATTATGTATTGATTTTTAAAGGAAAAGTTAAAGGCAAGTTAAAAAGTCATTTAAAAGTTGTACTCGTCTCGTACTTCAACTTGGATCACCATTGTAAAGATCTTTCCGTGGCAACCGCCCTATTGACACCGTGCATCTCTTCGCTTTTACTGGCTTCTTTCTAAGAAGTCTCTTACTTAGAAGTGGTTTAGTGACGTAAATATGAATAAATTAGTTGTCAAAAAGAAAAGAAAAAACATGAACTGCGTATAACCACGTAAGGACATTCTAATTAAGTGATATGTTCGATAGTAGCAACGCATCAACAACACGCATATTATCTGAGTATAACGACCTAGTGTCATGTGAACCTCGGGTTCAAGGTTGCACCTCCTATTTTTTTGCAAATTGTTTTACTGGTCATTTGAAAGTATTAAAGCCAGGTAATTATGTAAATTGGAAAAGAAATATTCTGTTAATTTTTTCATCAACCAATTAATATCAATGAATAGAATTATAAAATGTGAAGCAAATCGCACTATAAAAACAATGATTACTTAAAATTAAACTGAAATTATCTTTGTTTAACAATAATAATAAATTTATTGTCAAAAGACAGTACAAACTGCGTATGACCACGTGGAGGACAATAAACTAATTTACTCTCCGGAAGTTAGCAAGGGACCATCCCATCAATTCCGATCAAGGACCGTAAGGCAGAGGCAGATTGAAAAATTTCAGCTAAAATTCCTAGATAAGATAAAAAATTAGCTACGAGTTATAATACTAATAGAATATCAACATGTTTGTAATTTAACACAAAAAAATTATTTTTTCATGTACGAATTATTATCGAATATATATTATTCAGTGCATAGTGTTTACAAATCATAAGAATAGTAATAACGCTAAATTCACGATTTCTTGTTCCAATAAACGCGCGCCTAGACAAAAGCCTAGAGAACCTGTATAAGAAATCGGCCTCTACCCGAAGGAAAACCGAAAAAAAAAAAACGATGAACACTTCATAATTCACTAGTCTTGTGTCTCTCATTTGTAGACTGATTCCAAATATTCATTCGTTTTACGGCTCTGAACAAACATTCAACAATTATTGCAACTCATCTTCAAGGGAGGAATGCTTACATAAGTGGTTTTGTGTGTAGATTTGTTTGCGGAATCCACGTTTACCGCTTTGACTTACGACTTCTTCTGAAGCGATTGCCCCACTCAAAATTACAACACATATTAATGATTTTTACATTATTTTAAGGAAAAATAATGGTATAAAATGAGTTAATAATTACTTTGTATAAAATAACTAATCTACATACTGGTATAAATACATTTTACTGACGATATAACCTGACGATTCAAAATGTAGTCTTTTTATCAAGTAGATATACAATTGAGTCATATCCAATGCATTGTGTAAAGAATCAAAATATTACATCATTATAAGTGAAAGCTCAACTATTTCCAATGTTAAATGTCTTTTGAAATGTATCATTCATTATTTATATATTTATTAGTAGAAGAGACTTTTATTGCAGCCTATTTTTGGAAAACTAATTCCTCTCACCGGTTGTTATTGGGTTCTCTTTTTTTAAAATTTGGTTTTTGTTCTTCATCTAGTATCTCAGCCTATCGCACACTACCTGGGTATGTTTTATCTCTTACAGTTTACATCCTTAAAAAGCACTATCATATTTATTTCCTTCCGCGCCTTCTGTGTCATAGTTTATATTATACGCTTCTCTATACATTGAGAAATTTAGAGGGATTTCAAGGGTTTAGACTTATTAAATACACGTAAAAAATTGATGATTAAATACGTAGGTTTCAACGCCAGAATGCTCCTTCCATTTGTCTAAGTAAAATAATTCAAAATTGGATTCAAAATTATTTTAGTGCAACAAGTCCATTGATCTCATGAAATGATACGAAATATATATGACATTACACCAAATATTTCATTTTTAGTTTAGAAATAAATGAGGGAGGAAGATGAATTTAGTTTGTGGAAAATTACACCCCCTCTGAAAGAGTCTGTCGACACGTATGAAGGCAAAATCAATCAATATTCATTTCTCGCAACGCAAATATAACTCACTGAGCCAATTCAATGTGATTTTGCGAATTACAGAATTTCTTCAGAGCAACATTAACGTATTTCATCTAATGTGAATCGTAGCAATGAGGATACTTAGGTTCCAAGCCTCAATCTCGCCTAGCGACCCCGAGCGGAACATCACCTCGAAGCGGTAATGTGAATCGTCAGTGCGTTCACTGTCTCAGTGCAGACCTGTAATGCATTCTCGCCGAATCGAAATCATAAGTAGCTCCAGAGAAAGACAAGGTTTCTCCTATATACATTGCAGGAGTAATTAACTGGTTAAAAATCGTCCTGGAAGGCAATTTCAACACACTGAAAAATTTATAAGTCTTAAGTCATGAATAGGTGACCATATAAAGCTAAATAGTGAACTAGAAAAAACAAAAGTAAAATTTATGCTTATACTGAACCCATCGCAAAAAACAACACAGTGATTAGAGATATTCATTCACTCATGAACTACAAAGGAATCGACATTAAACAATCGGTAGTATTTCGTACACAGAAGGATTGTGCATACACAAACACTGTGTACCAATATCCGAAGTGGGCTCTAATGACCTTGTTGTAGACGAACCCTTAAAGACCCACAAAAAAAAATACCCGTAGTCGAAGTGGAAATAGATAAAAAACTACAACATAGAGGACGTACTTTAAGTCAAAAGACCGTCATTGAGATGGTAAGGTTAAAACTACAAGGTAATCATAAGGTCTTAACCAATGTAACAGGTGTTTCGACTTCGTCAATACCAAAACATTCATTATTACTCTGCTTCAAAACCGAGACATTCCCCCCCCCCAGGGGACATACATCTAGTAAGTACGTGTTTGGCGAACACGGGGCCCCGAGCTGAGTCTGGCATTACTTCCACTTACTTGTGCCATGCTCCTTCCTTTCTCTTTTCTGACCTTCCTTGGTCACCTCTTGTTNCATTAGGGCTAGGGTATCTTTCATTTTCCTTCCTCCCCCCAGGGGAATTACATCTAGTAAGTACGTGTTTGGCGAACACGGGGTCCCGAGCTGAGTATGGCATTACTTCCACTTACTTGTGCCATGCTCCTTCCTTTCTCTTTTCTGACCTTCCTTGGTCACCTCTTGTTCTTTTAGATCCCTACGCTATTAAGGCTAGGGTATCTTTCATTTTCCTCATCCCTCTCATTTTTGTCCTACCCCTCATTTTTTGTCCTTCCATCATTCTTTGCCCCCCCCCTCATATTATGTGCCCCCTTCATTGTAGCCCCCCCTCCATTTGATGTATGTTGTGAGATATGTTTTAGTATGTTGTAGATCAGGAGGGTTTTTAGTGAGTAGGGTTGAGTCATTCGACGAGTCCCACACGCGGGGAGTCATGTTGGCTCTCCCTAGTGCGTAACTGCATTTTCTCTACCTGTACAAGTTTTTCGGGCTCCAATGACCTTTGATGCCGACATGAGCCGTAAAGCCCCACAAAAAAACCAAGACATTCTACCTCATTTACTTCATCCTCTGATATATTCCTTGCTCTTCCACGAGCAAACCTTATGCCAAATATTAGAACTTGAGCCGATCACTTCCAGTTTCCATTGTATCTCAAATTAATTCGTATTCGCAAGGTAGGAAATCTTATTCAAATTGTCTCTCAAAATTCTCAGTCTTAAACTATTTTCTCGTAGATTCGCTAGTTTGTTCTTTGGAAATTCACATAAATCAAATGTTATCTGAGTTACAGAGTAAATCACTTAGGACAGTACCTTACAAGCAAACACCGTAGGCGGTTCAAGTACAAAACATTACTGTGGATGATGTGTGGAACCACAACAAGACCGAAACGAACCATTGTGCCAGTCGATAGAGTTGCATGGAGAAGAGAGAGATTTCACATTTTCCGCTAAGCACCGAACAGAAAAAATTATGTGATTGTGGACTTTTCGTGAAAGCATTGCAACATTATCTAATTTTCATTACCAGCTCAGAGAGACATCGGACTTGCCAAGCAAATTTTAGTTTCCTGTTATAAGTATGAGACTGACTTATAGATTTTACTAGTTACAGATCTCTGTTCTTGTACTTCAACCTTCAATGGGCAGGTCAAGAAAGATGTATTCTATCGGAGATTTATCGTCATGGCAGATGAGCTCAAAATATCATGATTCTTCAACATGGGACAAATTAACTGACAACAACAATCTTCAATAGCCGTCATATCACAATACACACGTAATTAAGTTTTACATTGTAATAAGAACTTGACACAAACTACCGGTATCAAGACCCTCTTTATGAAGCAGCTTTTGTAATATTAGCCAACTTTATTTTCAGTTAAAATGGTATGTAAATGGGTCATACAACTGACAGGGCATTTTATGTCTTTGACAAATATCACTGTAGGGCTCTAATGACTTTGCCGTTAACGAGCCCTAAAGTCCCACAAAAAAATATCATCGTTATTGAGTATCACTGAAAACTTAAGAAATATTATCCATTCTACGTGTCATATGCTACATACTCATTTATTTTTTCTTGTTAATATGTCATCAGAAGTATCTTTTTAGCATGTTGAATATGTATTTTCTCAATTTTTTGCCATTTTTCCAAACTTAGGTATTCACTTTTACGGCCATCCGTAAAAGTTGTCTCTGACCAAATGAACACGTTATTTCCGTTCTTAACCCTTATAGCTAATTTAATAGGAGTTAATCCTAAGCCATGATAATAGAGAATATGCATGACATTATAGGTGAGTCTTGAGGTTAGTACATCAGTTCTTTGCCCAAATTAAATGTAGCATCAAGGGCGTACATCATGCGGGAAGCGGGGGATCGCAACGGCCTCAGCTGTAAAGCTCACGTCAGTATTCTCGCGCGAAGTCGGACTATATTCATGCTGCGTCAACGCTCGAAAGATACACAAATACTGGTTAATGTTAAAACGAGATTGACGTAAGTGAGACATCCGCCCGTAGACTTGTCGCAAGCTGAGTTTGCGCAGAGCGGTATTCATTTAGAGCGCTTGCTGCGAACTGTCCTCCCAAAAGACATTGTTTCTGTTACTCTCACAACGTAAATAGAAAAATCTTACAATTAGCTCTCACTCTGGAAACACCCATCTAAACTTTCTATCTGACTGATCGAGGGCCAGTATTATCGTAAATAATGTCTCACGTACTTTTCACACCAACACCAAAGAACGCTATTTTCACTTCGAGCTTCAGTTTATATTCCTCGGTCTCGCCTCTTTATCAAGAGGCTGGGTTCGCAATTTGTCATCAAGTCCCCTGTATGCGATATCCGCAGAGACAATTGAAAAGATTCCGAGGCAGCTGTCGGGTTTCATGACGCTACTGATGGGTACGTCATAGGTTCAGCCGAAGAGTTTACGTGTGGAAAGGGAGATGTTTTTAGTAATACCCGACAGGGAGATGTTGTTTGCAGAAAGATAGTATTGGCAGTCTTATCGGCTCCGTCAACTCAACATGTGCCAACTCTACCTGAGTAGTTTATGGATTACGCTTGTCGTTGACCAATAGCTCTCATCGTCTGCCTCCTCGCGAAGAGTGCTGCATTACATTTGTGTTAACCCACTCGCGGGTTTCCTTCAATTGGTATTCTTCCATCTACAATGGAGTCAAGCAACCACACAGGGCGACGACAGACTCAAGTGCTTGTTTGTGCGGCTACCATTAATTATCTTTATGTTACGATTATGCTTCACTTATGATTGACCTCTTTACTTCTCTCCTGGATCGACCCAATACTTATTGAATGTTGACGGCGGTGGTCGAGTGGTAGCGTATACTTCTCTACGATATCACTGAGCGGTAGAGCGATGTTTGAAACCCTGCTCGACCGAAGTAGGTGAGGTTATCACCTGGAATTTCCCTCACCTACTCCAGACAAATGTGGTTCGGGGTTTAAGCAACACAACATCTCTCGTTCCCAAATCACATTAGGTGGAGAGCAGGGCCCAGGTGAACCTTGCTATAAGATATGAAGTAAATAAATAATAGAACAACCTTGTCTCACACTCCACATTCGTAATCGTGACATAATGACATGTACTTTGAGTATTTAAGTACTTTAAGTATTTAGGAATTAACTTCAATATGAACGGGTCATGGAACTCCCAAATTAAAACAGAGCGCGTAAAAGGCATAGCTGCTCTCAAAATAATAGACAAAATGACATACAAAATCCCTGAGATCCATGTAAGTATTTGTGATAAAGTGTTCCGTGGTGCACTCACGCCAGTCATGACATATGGGGCTGAAATTTGGGGGCTCCAATCAAGCACCAAAATCCTTGAATCTGTAGCAGCAAATTATTTGAAAGACATTATGCGATTATCTCGTAACGTTTCAAACGTAACTTCTCTCGTAACAAACTCTGGAATTTTCAAAGAATTTGGATACTTAGGAATTAGTGTTGAAATTAGTGCGTGCAATAAAGTTTTTCGTTAAATTATTCAGGGAGGGAAGCTCACTTGTAGCCACATGCCTCAACGAAGAGAGTTTAAGAGAGTATCAATCGGGGTGGGTAGGAAAAGTAAAAAAGTTCTTGTACCAGATGGGTCTGGATAACATGTGGGAAGAATTTATCTACAATGAAATTATATGTATCGATAACATTTAAAGAAGGATAATGGATATATTGTCGCAAAATCTCGAAGTAGATCGGCAGGATAAAATATTACTTTCTCTACAGAAAGTTCTCGATTCAGGCTGGGGTGGGCAAAACTATGTAGATCTGTTAGGGATGAAAGAGCGATGTGCTCTAGCGTGGTTTCGAACGGGCGTTTGGGCACAAAAAACATTAAAAATTCGAGGGGAACGCCATTTGCGTTCTCTGAGGGGAAACGGAGAATTTGGTACATGTCCTGTTAACGTGCGAGGCGACAGAAAGGTGGCGTCTAAGTTGGATTCAAAGGGAACGTTTCGAACAGGATAGATGAAATATTAGGAATTATCATAGTAAGGGAGGATAACAACGAATTCAAGGAACTATTAGGTATTTTTCTAAGGCTCATGATGGCAATAAAGGAAAAATTAATTCGCAAATTTGAAAATAGTTAAAAAACATAAATTTTAAATAATCTAATCAAAATAGGTTTTTTGTTTTTTTTATTTTTTCGGTCGTTTACTAAGGTAATATTTTTATTTACGTGTCAACAGAGTGTGCGTGAAAATTGATTCTGCCGGGAGGATATGTACTTTCTTTGAAGGAAAACATCGGAGGGGTTTCGTATTCACAGCGCAGCCGATCGAGTCAAGTCACCTAAACAACTCGGAGCTCCACAGCACCGCGAGGGAGGAAAGAAATAACTTAACTTGTTATTATTTGTCACTTTGTAATCTTACTTGTTATTGTTTCCCTGACAGTTTGTTTTCCGTGGTTCCCAATGGTGCTTAAAGAATACTCTAGTTGCAGTCTTTCACTTACGATCGTAAAAATCACATTTTTCAGTATATCTACCAAATGCCACTCTTATACCTTTTTTTCTTTAAATTATCGTTTACTTAATTGCTTTATTTTACCTAATTATCATTTAGTCGCGATTACCCGTTAAAGCAACTAGAAATTCGTTGAGAGTAAATACCAGGGTACAGTACGCACAGCCCACAGCACTTAAGGGCTCATTTAGCGGCGCACTTACCCCGCCAATATAATATAATAAATCTTTAAATGCTGTATTTCTTTTGATGCACATGTAAATAAAGTCCATTTTGATTTGATTTGACGTACTTTGATGCCTGTTCCTTCAAAACTCGAGAATGAGTCCCTGTTAGTACCCGGATAAAGAAGACAGATCTTCACTGTTCATTGAAAAGACTCTGTTCCTAGGCATAAAATATTTGTCATTATGTTAATACATCATTTCTTTTCACAGTACTTTGCCTCCGAACGCACACTAGTTATCTAAACAATTTTTTGCAACATTATTCGATGCCGAAGTATATCAGGTTTCTACGGAGAGAAAAGTTGTTTTGCTTAAGATGAATAATTTTACATCTTGTAATGGATGAATACCATTTTTTTTTGGTGTTTTTAGATCAAAAGTGCGTGAGGCTTAAAATTATTTCTTTATCTTGATTATATAATGAACGTTAATAGTAGAACTAATTGTTTTGTTTACTTTGTAGGATCCGAGCTGTTTAAATAACTACTTGAATTTTCCAAAACTTTTGTGACTCACTATTTTGCTTCGTAACTTCCGAAAGGACGAAGTTTTATGAAACGGACTGAGAAAGTGTGTGGTCAAAGTTGACTGTTTCTAATTTCAGCTTTTTTCGGAAGCGGTAAGGTTTGCGATTGTGAGGGGCTAATTAACAAAATCGGTTTCACTTGACACTCAATTTAGTTGTATTAGCGAATAATTTCATTCAAAAAGCTATTGAAATCATGTCATAATGTTAAAAAAATTCGACACAGACATGAAGTATTTCAGGGTGTTAATAATCGTGAGGAAGGTGCTTCTTTGTAATGGAGCTTTTATGCATTACTGGTTACTTATTTCCGATAATGAACGTTCGGTATCGAACAGGAAAAGAAAATACCTCCCTCAAGTGCCGTAGTTTTACGTCTCAAGATTTAATTAATAATAATAAATATTGTGATAATATACCACAACATTTTAAATTTGTCTCAAGATGTGTCAAGTCTAAAAATCGAATTAAATAATCTGTCCTCCGTATTTTAAAATATTTGCACAGAAATCTATTGTGAAACTTCCTCAGAATATTTGGTGGTATTCGTCTTTATAACCACGCAGGCACATTGTCAGTAATGTCCTTTTTTTGCTTGAAAGCGTGAATGAATATTGTTTGCTAATGGTATATTATTTGAATATACCATTATGGTATATACTTTGTGGGTCAGAGACACACGTGCTCTTCACTTTTTCGAAAAATTATTCGTACAAGTTTGAGTGTGCGGTGCAGTTTTTCATTCTGAAAATAGATGAGATCAATGTTAACTACATACGGTGGAAATATATTTCAGAAAATATACACTTTTAGAGCTATCCTCATAGTCAATATGCACACCATTAAAAAGATGGATAATTTTATGTGGATCTCATAAGAGTATGAATTCCCATTTTTCATTATTGTAAAGGAAATGCGTATTTTGGCAGTAAATGTTGCGATTTTTATTTTTAATCCTGTTTATTTGACCTTTGAGTTTTATCGCAAATTTACTTTTCAAATAAGCTTAGATGCACTTGCTATTAGTCAGCAATATCACTTCAGACGCTGTGCGAAATGAAGACAAGAAAGGTTTTTATATGTTTGTAATTTAAAGGATATTTTTGTTGATAGGTGGAAGTTAAGAGATACACCAGAGTTTGACTTGAGAAAAGAAAATGACCAGATCACAATGTCTGCTAAACAATCACTGCACCACTTAAGTACTATTTGTCAGTATCATGTTATTTACCAACTGAGATTAATAAGTAGGCTGTATAACATTTGCCTAACAACTTAATTAATACTATTTTGGAGAATAGAGATATCCACGCCTATAAGGATGTGCTTGGGCAAAAAATACGTAAAAATTGGACTTAAAAGTGGTTTATTCCTGTTCACCAAAACGCGTCATTTTCGTGAACGATCCATATATCAATTCTTATTGAAATTTTACCTTTAATTTCGTATAGTATTTATTTTATATATTAAGTAGGGAAAACTCTTTACTGCAATGATTCAATTCACACATGTGTAGAATCAATTCTTTATATTTAGGATTATGTATATAATCTGAATAAATAAACCATACTTTTGATGATTTTATAAAATGAATATATTCTCCGTGTGTAAATTCACTTATCCTTCATTTTCATGGGTGATCCTATTTTGGATGATCCCTTCCTTTTATGAATAAGCTTTTGACTAATTACAGTCTGATTTCTTTCCAAAAACAATATCACAAATATATTTTTAAGGAAAATGCAGGAACACCTTGTACACATTAAAATAATATTTAGGAATTGTCGAATCATAAAATCGCACGATAAAGAATTGCAAGTTGTATTAAATAATCATGAATTAGTCATTGCACTGTTCACGGAATTTCATATGATAAACCAAACGTAACTTATCTAGGTCAAATTTAAAGACTTTTACAGTTGTAGTCGGAATGGCACCTCTCAAGCGAATAAATTATTAATTTTAGTCAAGAAAATTATCGATCATTGTCAATCCTTGTGCACTCGCTTATCTCTGTCACATTTCTTCTTAAAGGGATAGGTCTTACCAACAAAAGTTTTTCAAGTGCTTTTGAAAAAATGAGTAGAAAACTTATAGGTATATACGATGTTACGTTATGGAGAGGTTTTCCAGGTTTGGGAGAAACAATAATTTGAGAAAATTCCCACTGTGAGGGAAAGTGTCCTACTCGTATAATTGCATTCTTAATCGATAATACCCGAGCTATATCTTTCCTTGGTACTTTTCTCGTGATATTTCCCGTTATTAAGTCAAATCCAGAAGCTTTATGTAAGGGGAGATGGTATAATATGTTTTTAATTTCTCTCGAAGAAAAATTATTTATGGGTAGTGATAATTGAAAAGGTCCTTCTAAAGAGTTTATTATTAATTCATTGGACTGCGATTCTGCAGGGAAAGGTTGGAAAACGTTTGCCAGATGTGTTTCAAATGTATCTGCATTTTTTCTTGTTGGTTCTAACCCATTTTATTTCTTAATTGGAGGAGTACGTTGAGTGAGTTTCACTGATAAGAGTTTTATGTCCAATAGTAAAGCACTTAGAGGAAGTGCAATAATACTGAGCCAGCGATTACAACATTGCGCTTATCCCAAATTATCGTTTGTAACAATCCTCATTTAAAATAAGGGACCCATTCGGCTCAATAACAGAATCTGCAATATACTGCCTACCAAAGCACAAAATTAAAAGAAAACGAATTTAATGAATTTATCGCGGTACTCACCACAACCAAAAACCGGGAACTAGATAATTCAATATCAAATTTCCGCCTAACTCCAGTCTTTACTGGTTTCCGCACTTACTGGCTACAAGATAAAAAAAACTGCTGGACGTAATCGACGTCTTCATCACTAAATTTCCTAAAAAGAACAAGAATTCAATCGTCTCCTGTCTGGATCTGAGCGCCGATCATATTCCCGTTGTATTCACTATCAGATCCACTGTCATTGAGAAAGAGAAAAGACAACATTCTCTTAACATTCTCTCTCCAATTAATCTCTTTTCAAGTATTGACTTCATGAAAATATGACTGCGCATCTACCATTGAAAACAGCTGAAGATATTGATGAAGCAATGCAATAGTTGACGCAGAATATTGAACACGCAACCTGTAATGTACCCGGTTCTCCGCACCCGGTAATGTACCAGTTACGACGACACATGACTAGCCATCATAAATTAATCAAAAACTGTATGATAAGAGAAAACTAAAACTAGAATAACAAAGAAAAAGAAGCAAATAAAATATAAGAAAATAAAACCCGTCAGCTCAAAATGGATCTAAAACGTATAAGAAATACTGAACTGAAAATATTCCTAGAAAATCCCTTCCCAACCAAAACATCGGAATATTCACTAAGAATGGCATGCAAACACATTAGCAAACCCATATATATCGAGAAGACGAATTTGTTAATGTTTGGGCTGCAAATCCTGTTGTCGGCTACAATAACGTGGTCTACTATTGACTCTTATTTTCGGGACGAGTTGGTGGATAGCGGGTATAACTCTTTCCATTTCTGCTCCCAAAGTATTCAGTAATTGTTGTTATAAGAAATAAAACTGTTTTTAAAAGGGTCAGAAAGAGATCTCGAAGATTTAATAATATTACTCCCAACATTATGGATAAACCGGTAACCAGGAGGATAGCAAAGGTTTGGAAGAAAATAATGTATTATCCTCCTCGCAATATGGATTTCAGAAATGGAAAAGGACAGAGCACGCAGTGAGTGAGCTAATAGAGCATACACAAAACAGAGAAAATTATATATATTGACGTAGTTCAAACTTTTGACAATGTTCAGTGACTTTAATATATTAAAGTTTTGAGAGAATGGGAATCACAGAAAGGATAAAAAATTTCATGAAATCATGCTTCACAAACAGATGGGTTTGTCTTGAAATAGGAGAGGAGTGATTGTCGTATAAATGAAAGAAGGGGGGTGCATGGGGTTCTTCTTCGGAACCTATAATATGGAATTTGAGAATGGAATTTGCGACGAAATAGAAACAAGAGGAACCTAATGAGAGCTGGAATATAAAAGTACAACATAGGACACTACGGATGAGAACAACTACGAATTATAACCTATGGTTCAACCATATGGAGTCAAAGAGTTTTAAAAACACATTAAGACGATATTGCAGAATGTACAGAGAATATGCCATTTGGAATGGAGTAACTGTTATCGCCCTGTATCTACGCCGGCACTGGAGGGTATACTTGGTGAAACAAATTAGATTTGTCGATACAAAAAAACGTTAAAGAGGCTTCATGCGTCAATTCGAAAGCACTGAAAAATGGACATCAATAAGACGGACAAATGCAAGACAAGGATAATGTCAATACTGACTCAGCGGCGGGAAAATAGATTGGATAGTGGAAGGGGGAGAGACATTTATAAATTTATAGATAAGGTGGATTTTGTGCTCAAAAATAAAAAAAATTGTTCAAGGGAAATAGAGATGTTAAACAAATCATAACATCGCATGGAAATTACAAGGGATGAAGTATGAATATGTAGGGAGAATATAAATACATTGGAACATATTTTAGGGGATTGTCCTTTAGTTGAGATCTGTGTAGTTGTCACCCCCACTTTGTTATAAAATGAAATAATCTATTTTATAATTTTGTGCTAATTATGTGCTAATTTAGTCCGCTAATGAATAATATTGTGCTCATTCGGAAACCAGAAAAAAATCGAAAACAAAAGTAGGGGTGCAGGCGGAATGTACATCTAACCCGCACATACTACAACTTAAAAATACGGAAAAATCTCATACACTATAATTTTTTGCTAATTATGTGCTCATTGTGTGCGCTAAAAATAATTCCGTGCTCGTTTTGAAAACACTAAAAATTTTATTACAAGCTAGCGGAACGTTCACCTAGCACCCCCACCTTTTAAGAAATAAGACAATGGTAAAAACTTATACGCTATAATTTTGTGCTAATTATGTGCTCATTGTGTGCGCTATACAATAACTCTTTTCTTCGGGAAGCTGTAAAAATTCGGGTCGGCTCATTTGCACCCGTGCATAGTTTAACTTTCACCCATTTGAACTTATCTACCGGCCGTGGGGAGGGTCATGCTGAGGTGATATAGGTGTTATTCCGCAGGTGTTGGACAAAGAATACTAAAGCACTTACAAACCTTCGTCGCCGACTTCGTGTGACTTAATATTATGAAATATACGTATGATTCCTTCAGACACTTCAACCCCATATTCGTATTCCCTTCACCGTAGTAAAAGTTAACGCATGAAAACAAATATACCTACAAATGTAAAAGGTATGTTGCTAATTATACGATAAGAATATATTTTAAAATATTTTGATTTTTTTTAGTTAGGAACACTCATTATTCCTAGATTCTAAAAAATATGAATCTGATGATAATTATTATATTTTTTTCTGGGTTTGGATATTCCAAATACCATTTTTTGCATTATAAAATGGTGCCAAGAAGAACCAACCATGAAGATATTCGTCCACCAGCACATGAAAATGAAAATTCCATAACAATGCGCGCCTTTAAGAAATTTCAAAATATTTGATGTTGGTTTTTATCTATATTTCGCTATACAAGAACAACAACCCGTCAAGAAGTTCATGACTCAATGTCTCATTGTGTGAGTCGGTCAAGGCTCATCAATGAGCAAGTCAATCGGTCAGTTACAGCGACGTAGTATGTTCAGAAATTACAAAGATCTAAATTCAAAGAAAATCTCAAATTCATGTCTTTTAAATTACTTTCACAATTAAACCAAATTAGGTCCTACCAGAATTAAAAAAATTACGTAATAAATCCATCTGCCTCCCTTTGATAGTGAAACCAAAATTGAATTCTTCAAATGCTAGAGATACTTATAAAACAATATGATTTTTTTAAAAAATGGATGTTAGTATATTTTATTTTTCTATACAATTTTCCCCATAATTAACAGCTATATTTCCTAGAAAGTTGAACACTACAGGATGTTAAGCGACCGAAAATTTCCAAAACCCTTTCTGTATTTAAGAAAATAGCAATCAACTAAATGACAAAGTGTGTATATTCTGTACAGAGTTAGTAAAAAACATAAGTGGAAGTGTGTTAGCTTTATATTATGTTTCTCACAGCTTAAAAAAAATTCTTGAAATCAATTCCCTTTTCTGCACAAAATTTCAACAAGTTTTGGCAAATGTTTAAAAAATAACAAAGAAGGATAAAAAAGAAATTCTCTCACAAGATAAGTGTATTAGCACGTACAACAACATGAACACTAGTGGTCAAATAATTTAAGGTAAATATTGTAGCGTAGCACTGGATCGTCAGAAAAGTAATAAATTCTGTAATCAAAGGAATGTTAGAAAAAAAGACTGTTAAATAAATCATTGTTAAATAAATCATTAAACTATATGATTCAACTAATATTGAAGTATTAAATACACAAAAATTATTTTACCCTGAAACATCTAAATAATTGATAAAAAAGCTTATTGCAAATGTTATTTCACTAATGACACAAACACTCGATTTACCCCTTTCGTGCCCCTTCACTTCACATTTCCCTTCCCACCTTTTCTAAATCAGTTATTTCCCTCGTATCACTTCACTTCACTACCCACTATCACTCCACTAGCTTCCCATCTACACTAACGTACCCATTCTTCTCGAACTTGCCTAATCCTTTTAATTTGTCTGCTCCCCTTTTCTTAGAACGTTTTTGAATTTAAGAGAGGTTGCTGAGCCCGATAGCGCTCCCACGACATCCGCAGCCAAATTGTTCCAGTCCCTGATTGATCTATTGAGAAACGAGTATTTTCCTACGTCCATCTTTTGTTTCCTTTCACGAATTTTGAAAAAGTGATCTTGTCTACCCAATCTAGTCGGTTTTTCTAAACGCTCTTTGACATCCCGCTACCCAGGTTCGCTATTAACTGATCAAACATCCCAGTCGCGC
Source organism: Laupala kohalensis (assembly GCA_002313205.1). Taxonomy (NCBI): domain Eukaryota; kingdom Metazoa; phylum Arthropoda; class Insecta; order Orthoptera; family Trigonidiidae; genus Laupala; species Laupala kohalensis. The sequence goes on from NNCF01129548.1 coordinate 1,399,755, forward strand.
TCTTTTTCTGCGAATTTGGAGAGGTTCTCTTTTTATGGAATTATTTGCATTATTACCCATGTTTATGAATTTAATCGCTTTTTCTGAATTTTTTCTAATTATTCTATTAGATATTTTCTATAAGGATCCCATCATTTCAATGTATATTCCAGTAGAGGCCTAACAAGGATAGTATATGCTAACTCTTTTGTTGTCGGATTACTGCCTTTCTTTAAAATTCGTTCAATGAAATTTAGAGGCTTCCAAGCTTTTTTTGTGTGTGTAACACTATTAACCTGATCAGACCACTCTAAGTTATTCTTAAACATGATACCCAAATATTTGCATGAATTTACTTCCTGTATTGGATATGAACTGATTTCATAGGACCAATTTTGACCTTTTTTGTGGGGCTTTAGGGCTCGTCAACAGCAAGGTCATTAGATCTCTTAACCTTAAGCGGGTACGAGTGAAACATATAGCTTTACTCTTCTCTGAATTTATTTTCATTTATTTATTGTTACCCATTTGTGGATTTCATCAAGGTCTGGATGCAATGTTATCCTGTCTTCCGGGTTGTTTATTGTTCGGTAAATTATACAGTCATCCGCAAATAATCTAATATTTGAACTTATTTTCTCAGGCAGGTAGTTGATAAATGCTATAAATAGTGAAGGTCAGAGAACGCTGCCTTGTGCCATTCCTGTTGTGACGTCTACTTCTTCCTACAATATTTCCGAAACCCTAACTCTTTGCTTCCGATTATGTAGAAATTCACGGGTCCACTCTACACCCCTCTATCTATGCCAGTATTTGCTATTTTCTGAATTAATAAATTATGAGTTACTAAATCAAATGGTGGTGAAAAATCGATGATGACTGCATCTATGCTCTGTCCCTTGTCTAAAGCGTCTGCGATGTCCTGACATAACGATATTATTTGGCTTTCGCACGAGTACCCCGGTTTGAACCCATGCTGTTTGTCATGTAACAGTGCCGTTCTACTCCACTCCTCTCTTAAATAGTTTGCTATTAAGTGTTCCCTATCTTACATGCAGAATTAACGCAGAATTATCGCACTATTAACAGAACTTCTATTAATATTTACAATTTTTGGGTTTGAAGAAAATCGGAAATGGAGCACGCTGTGTAAATGAAGGCAGTACGAGGTTTTGAGAGATAGACTTCTATTCCCAATGTATTCACGGCCAAATTTCAAGTTCGGTTTCGATGCATCAATTTTTTTTTCGTGATATCGGTGGAGGAAAATTCTTGACATACACATACAGACATGTATAGCAACGGACATCGTCATAGTTGGGCTCTAATGACCTTGTTGTTGACGATCCCTTAAAGTCCCACACAAAAAAAGACATCGTCATAGACATTTCTGGAGCCAATACGTAAAGATCCGAAGAGATTTCAATTTTTTCCGACTAGTTACAGTACTTTCCTAACACATTCTTGATAATTGGAAAGTAAAAACGATGCATTGAATGTTTTTCTTGTGGACAAAATTTGCATTAACTTTACGATCACAAACTTATAAACACGAATTAATTATTGTTGGATGCGCAGTTTTCCCTTCCGCCCAGATTTTTAATAAAATTAAGTTTCCATTGTTTTACAATTGCTTTGAAACTTAATACGTTTTGTAGTCGATATTTTTGTGTTTTCAAAACGAACACGAAAGTATTATTTAGCGCACACAATGAACACATAATTAGCAGAATGTTATGGAATAGTTTATTTCAATTTATAACAAAGTGGGGGTGCCAACTACACAGACCTCTCTAATTGGGTATGAGAGAAGACAATTTAAGGATGAATAAAAGCAGATTTATATTATAGACATCAGAAGTATGTCCAAGTTGATTGAAACGCGACGGAAATATGAAATTTTTGTTTCATTGTTGAAACATGAGGATTAATGTGACAATAATAAATAACAAATACCAGTAATTCAAGAATGAGAGAAGTAAATAAGGGGGAAAATCGTCTATAAACTCCTGTAATGACTGTATTTGGAGCAGGAGGAAGATGGAAAATAAATTAAAAGAAAATAATAAAGTTATTTTTTTGTGTGTTGTGGTATAATTTTTTTTAATGGGAGTGGAAAAATTGCACTGTACGGTAGTTTTTAATTTTTACAATTTTTGTTTAATACCATGAGTTTCGATAAATGTTGAAGTAAGAATTTTTCATAATACAGTTTTTACAGAATGAAACATTTAAAACTGAAATAATGTAGTTTTCTTTTCGTCTAATTAAGTGAACAAATGTAATTCGAATTTTTTACGTCACTTCAGGTTTGACATTTCCAAGTTCGATTGCACTTCAGTCATTCGAGGAAAATGAATCCAAGAAAACAGTGTTTCCGATATGCCTCAAGTGCTATCGATAATACGTGGCACTATGATTTCCGTACTAACTTCGACAAACTGGAACCCCAAATTATGTCTACGCACTCGTTGATATCTTCCTCACTAATATAATATTCTCCTCAAGAGTCAATTCCTGTCTCTTAAACCGAAATCAAGTGAGAATCCCCCATTCCCATACTAACTGCTCTATTTGCTGACGATACTGTTATCTTTACAACACGTTCTCACCTGGGAGCACGGAAAACTTTTAAACCAAGAAATGTAAAGAAAAACATCATCAAACACAATAATTCATCCAAATTATTCACTCTCTAATTTCCTTTTATTCTCTGGTTATAACACTCAATTCCTACATTTTACAGTAACTTTCACATTTCTTGACACAAAACTCACAAGAGAACAACACACAACCACCAAAATAAAAGTACTATTTAATCCATATTTTTCGCCTAATGTTCAAAGTTTTTATATGGATAAAATATTCACAATTCCTGAATATCAACGAATCCATAACGAACTGTTTGGACTGAGACGTAAGCGGATCAAATTACTTTCTTTTGTTTTCTCTATAACTCGTTCTTAATGTTTCTTAAACAAATGCATCACACCCAATGTATTTTCTTGCTAATAACAAAATGGATGTTTGGGTACATAACTATACCACAACTTCAATTTACAAAGTTTATTACAAACGAGAGAAGCATTGAGTAATGGTTAAGAAATCTTACCGTTCTCAATTAATGGCTTTAAAGTTTAACACTCGTGATCATTCAGGTCGAAAGGAAATGACATGAATTGTATTTATCTTATTTTAATGAATGATACAGTATTCGTTCATAAATTGGACAGAACACAGAACCATAATGGCAAATGGGTTTTTGAGAATTCGAGTCGATCAAATCACGGACAACTAACAACACTACGATAATCTGAACTAAATTGTTTCATTTACCTTATAGTGCAACGTGGATATTTCTTTTTTGTCTAGGTAAATGTCTAGACAAACGCGTATTTGGAGTCTTCAAACAAATAGCCCTAAAGTAGGGGTGACTGTAATGCTCAGATGACACCCGTGGTGGTTTCCAGTGTCTTTACACGGTGATAGTCGATTCGTGTTGCTCAACTTCCAATTGAAAATCGTTCTATATGAGAACGCAATGGTCATTAACAAGAAATACTCCAATAATAATAAAGAATTGAAAAAATACATATTCAATATTATTAAAATTTACTTCACAAAGAATATTTTTTCTGTTTGCATTCAGTACTTTTCTGCATACTTGGCTGAAGTAGAGTTATCTTAATTGGGTGATATTTCATTGGAAAGAGAAAAGGACTTTCGAAGTGAAATAATTGTTAAAAAATAATGGAAAATTCACCTTCGTAAATCGAAAAAGAATTTTAAAATAATTTCCATTGTCTACAAAAGCTGCTGAGACCAATTTGTGTATTGTGATCAACGTACAAGGTCACATTGTACAAGATCACATTATTTCCGCAATATATGAAGAATTTAACAAATTGAAGAGTGAAATAAATGTAGAAAAATATTCACATTTTTTATCGGAGATACCCTTACGGTTTTCCGAGAATCGCACATTAATGTGGTTTGACTATAATTCTCGAACAGCGAAAAAGAAACTTGGAATGAACACTGCGCAAAAAAGAACGACAATTTCATTTCCTTACATAAAAGTCATTTCACTCAAGTTCTTTTCCATAAATTCTGGAAATTCCAGCTAATTTCTAAATTTAGAAAAAAATAAAAATATGCAAACAAAAAAAAAAGTAAAATTTGATAGACAAGAAAATTACTAACAATTATTAAACCAATGTGTAATAATTGTTTGTAATTTTTGTGTCTACAAAATTTTAATTTCTTTTTTGTTTGATTTTTTGCATACTGGTGTGTATTTTCACACATACTTTTATTGAAGCCCTGATGATGATGTTATTTATATCGAAACGTTGGCAAGTTAGAAGAAAATTTAATTTTTTAAATTGTGACTTCCCAAGAAATTGTAGTTGTTTTATCTAACTTACACTACTAACTATTCGGAAAATGTATGTCAGAACCCGTAAGAATAATTTTCAGGAAGCTTCCACTACCGTTAAAACTCATCAATTATTCGTGATTCATAGAAGACTTTCAGAGATGTAAAATGAACATAAGTAATACATTGTCAAAATGTCTCGTTCTCAACAATCACATTTCGAATAATTTCCTTAATTAATCGGAACAAACAAAGTGACTGAGTATTTCCAGAAGAAGAGGACATTGTATAATTCTAGAAATACAATTTCAGGGAATTTTCACATCAATTTTTCCTTTTTTCTCAAAAGTAAATTTTATCTCTAATAAATATTTGACGAATGAGGTGAATCGCAGATATTTTATTACTGAAGAGCAAAATTCGCAGGAACAGGAGACTCCCCGCCTCGTTCACTAGGGAGGAAGCAACATCAATTGGTACTAATAACTTTCTAAAGATCTTGTCAAAAACGGGATGAGTTTATGGCGGGTGACAAGGGAGAAGAATAGGGGAAGGGCAGGCATCGAGAGGGTGAGCAAAGAGCAGAGACGTCGAATGATAACGATTCTTTAATGTCTAAGATAAAGACGGAAAGAAAGTTCGGAAAGAATTTCAGACTCTGGAAGAAGAAGTCGGATATAAATGAATAGCGCGAGAGTCACAGTAAGAAAAATATTTACCCGTCTGTCTTTTTCAAATTAAACTGTAAATTAAGAAAAGAACTTTCGGAGGGTTTATGCAGAAATATCGTAAGAATGATATTAAGAGTGATAATATGAACCCTCGTAACAAAAATATCGAAAAAAAGTGAGTGTGGAATCACAGAAAGATGAGAAGTTACCATGACAACCAGTGGTTACGCTCCTTGAGAAACTTTCATATTAAGAAGGGGTGGCGATTTTTTTAGACTTGCAAATAATTACTGTTTGTCTGGTAATTAAAGGAAGGTCCCTTATTACTGACAAATCGGCAAGAGCAAAAATAACATCCAAAGGTCCAATAAAGAAATCCAAGGAAGTATTTCTTGTCACGGTGAAGAACTCATTCAACTTTATTGAAGGAGAGAAAATTTATTCTTTTTCCTAATCTTTGAATGAGAAGAAGGAGAAAGAATTTTCACGACTACAAAATTCAACTTCAAGAAGTTTTCAAACGTCTCAGAAAGTTTCGTCCATGTAGCCGGTATTTATTTAAAGCGGGAGAATGGTTCTTTCAAATTCTATTCATCTGTTTTCTTCTCTGATAAGTACAATTCAGGTAAAGAACTTTATGAAAGTACCTCATTATTCTTCTGGCATCATAAACTGCACAAATTATATATAATGGTTGATAAAAAGTTAAATTATTAATCTTCTTATAAAATGATTGAAAAAATTTGAGGGTATTTAGAACTCATGTAACCACAGGGGTCGCTCAAAACATCATAACTTTTCAATAAACCTCACCAGATTGTAACAGTTAATCATATTTCATTGGGTGGCCCGTGGAATAGTGTCTAGCGTCCTCGCTTTCTATCTTTGGTGACGCTGGTTCAAACCCGGTCCGATCCACGTATGATTCGCGGTGATGTTAGCGGCAGTTTTTCTCGGGATCCTCTCGTTTCCCTTACTATTCATCATCATCTCATTGTCATCCGTCAATAGGGGGAAAACAGACGGTGGGCGTTGCAACGACTTCAACGCGGAGTCTCCGAAGCAGCAAATGCTGTTAGAAGTCCTCTATTTCAGAAGCAATTCTGACACGATTTGATTCATGTTTCGTTTTCGTGAGCAGTTTAATCTCTGAACTTATTAAGTAGTTTTCAATACATATTTTTGTGATGGTCATTTCTTTTCAATTGTTAAGCAAAAAGCACCTTCAAAACTTGTTTTCCAAAATTTACAAAGCAACTGCAGAAAACTCAAAACAAGAATAATTGTATTAAAATGAGCTATATTTTAACGCAAACTATAACTTGATGTTAATTTAAATATTATCATTGCATGATACTGAGAACATTAATACCTTGACTGGACATTAGTGTCGACAATATTGCCATTTGTAAAAGGAAAGGAAACATTAATTCACTTCTCATATTTACATTTTCATTTACTTTCTAGATTTATACCCTGATATTATTTTAAACATGAGAAGTTTTAAAGTTTTTTATGAAAATAGAAACCCTTCTTTACTTTTGAAAAGAAATTAACAGTTTGTATTAAGAAATCTGTGATATCGATCATACCAATCTATCATCAAACAGAAATCTATGTTCTCTTTTTTGTCTAGTTGGATTTTCGAGAGCAGGTTATTTTGCTTATGTTTTTATTGTCTTTTTTTGCTATTAGAATTTGAAAAAGTCAGTGTAGGATACGACACAAATTTTAAGTAACCGTTAGGAAACTTTTCAATCAGTTGTTTCTATAACATTTCAGTTAAAAACGCTTTCTCCTCTCCAAAATTGGGAACCATGGGAAGGATGGAATTGGGTGAAGAAATTTGAATTTTTTATCTGAAATATTAGAACTCTAATGTAACATTTAGCATTCTACAGAAGTAGATTTAAATTAATAACATCATTCATACCGTTTGTTTTACCGTTATCATTTGTCAGATTGTTTGATGTTTAAGTGATGCTACTTTGAAAACGAAGAGGGACTTAGTTTAGTTGAAGCTAAAGCATTTCAAAAATTACATGTTAATGTGGATATGTGGGAAAATGCGATGCAATGTAACAAACTATGGTATGGTAAGTATTATTTATTAGTTATCATCACAATCAACGTGCAAAATTGTATTACCAACTTCGCTTCTATTCGCAGAATACAAGGTTAAATTTCTTAGTTAAATAATTGTAATAAAGTTCGCGTTGCCATTAAAGACACAACAATACATGCACAATAAATCCGCGTGAGCAAAATATTTAGACCTGCTTTCTCTTTTAATTCTTATTCAGAGAATCATGGTCATCACAAGTCAAAGTGATCGGGAAACTGGAAGGGGGGGGGAATATGTAATTTACTTATTAATAGAATGTGAATATCGTCAGATTCTTTCATCTTAGAAATACAAATTTGATGTCAAAATAGTACTATTTTATACCAAAGATTTCAGAAAAATTAACTCAGGAAATCCTCTTATTTTTTTACCTCTAGATGCATTCAGAGGAGTAAACTAAGAATATATTGTTAAATTTATTTTGATTTGCTTCGTAGAGCTTATAGCGATACAATTTTTGCTTTTAATGCATTGTTACGCGTATTCAGTAAGAGAGTAAATAGTGTACGCAGACATGTCGCTGAAATACGAGGAGATAAAAAGCAGTAAAATGTTGATAGTGATATTTTTGTTCTCGGTGTTTCAATTTTTAATAGTTTTCAATTTTGAACTCGTTTGTACGACCCAAGAAACCAACTTCGTTTCGTAGAGCATGTTGTATGACGACAGTTCGTTACGTTGTCATCAGCGATTTGACGTTGGTAAGCAATAATACCGACAAATTTAAGGGCGCAAGTTCACCAGAAACGTAAGAATTGTAGCTAACGGCTTCCAGAAACAAGAAATAGTTTAAGACGTATCCCAATATTAATAGAAGATGAATAATGTTCATCATTTATACAATAATCCATTCAATGAGATGTTTGGTTATATTTTGTCCAAAATATACCCGAATTTTATCTCAAGAATACAATATTGTCAGTTCCGGTCTAGATCCATGGGAAAAAATGTACTTAGCTCAATGTGCTTCAGTATTATTTCCTTCAGATTTTATTCCTCTCAAGTATCATCAAATAATTTCTTCAAAGATATCTAGTTTTTCACAGTCCACACCATAATAAATCGTCCCACTCAGACTGCCGTTCTACAATTTTAAAATTTCAAATTCGAAAAATACAAGACGTTGAGGTAACTCACAACGTAGATTACGTTGTGTCTTTTGATCACTCGTTGTATCATATCACAATGTAAAATTTCACTATATATTAGAGAATATGTACAAATATGAAAGACAAGTTTCACATTACTGTCATCTTCACACCTGCCAACTTCATTACACAATCTTAACCCACTGTACAGGCAAACCGCCCCACCGCCACTCCACTAGGATATCTTTCATTTTTGGGAAATTTAAGTTAATAAAGGTAATGAAAAAAATCATACATTTTATAAAGATTCTTTGCACCATAAACCTCTTGTGACTCATGTTCTACCGACAAGGTGTAGACAAGGAATTTCTTCCGGACACACTCGCGGAATTCCAAAAGTAATAGTTGTACGAGTTTTCGATTATTTACCATTTGAATATTGTCTTTCCATTCTTTGAAGATTCCTAGATTTAATATTTAATCACAATCTAATTTTATTTTAAAGCATTCACGTCTATGAATTAGGATATTAACCCATAATACGATAATTTCAACATAGAATTTTACGATTTATTTCTCTTAAATTTCTTTGTTTTCTTTATGTGACATGTACGTTGGATATGTGGATATACTGCACACATACGATGGATTACAGCCTCACCCCGCAAAGATATTGAATTACATAGGGGTGAAACTTACAGACCCACAAAAAAGAAATAGAGGCATTGACCCCAGTTTATCAGGGAAACGCCAAACAATCAAAGTCTCTGAACTTGTTTGTTTCGACATGAACCACTCTTTCTCTCATCTGGAGGTCACTGCACTAAAATGCTTCTGCATAAATATTAATAAAACTGTTTGTTTAGCTTTGGTGACCGTTGAGTGCTTGCTGAATCAATATCTCAAACGGAATAAGTCAACAATTAAGTTAGGGTTATGGGGAGCTTTCACTCACCATCTGCTTCACTTCCAGAGTGAACTGCTGCATCTGAGGTCTGGTTCTCGAACTGAAAGAGGGGAGGATGCCAGAGGCGAAGTTGCGTCTATGTGCGGGAAGAGCTGCAAGCGAGTGAAAAATGCTATCTGGCGGGGAAGTAGTTTTCTCACAAGATCACTGCCCTGAAAAACAATGTCATAACTTTTAATTTTCTATTTCGTAGCTTAGTTTTATGTGGCGAGGTTCGGGTCATCAGGTTTACCCTTCTGCGTAACTACAGGAATTGGGCGATGGAATTGGAAAGGAGAGATTAGAAAAAGTTGCCAAGGAATCTAAGGTAACAAACCGACATTGGTATAGAGTAAACGAGGGAAGTCCCAGGAGAAAACCTCACCCCGTTTGAGGTATCGAACCTGCACTCTTGCGCTGAGCATAGCGAGCGAAGACGCTACCACTATGCCACGGCTACCGGTTTGTTAAGTGGGTGTTAGAGGACTAAGCAACCGGTTCAATTGTGTATTTATCTATAAAATTTATCACTGTCAATCAGAGTACAAGAACCCAGTGAGTTTCAGCAGTTTTACTCAACATTTTGCTTCTAATTTTCAACCATATATTTTTTTAAGGGGAAATTAATTAAAAGAAAATCATATTTCTCGCAATGAGCTTGTCCAAAAATCCTTTCAAATTCTACAAACAAGAGGATTCCATTTTACAAAGAAATTTTAAAGCACAATGCTAGAGTGAAACAGTTACCTTTTTTTAGCACACAATTGGCCAGATAAATTTTGTGGTTACGTTATTAAAAGCAGTTCTACCTCCATTTCGGTGAGACTAAAAAGGTTAGATTACTTAGTTCCAGAATGTTTTTGGGAGGCTTTAGGGCTTGTCAACGAGGAAAATATTACATATATTACATTTTTATCAGATATGTCTCCATTTTTATCAGATGTATGTAATAACAGAAAATATTACATACATCTGATAGAAATGGGGACACACCGAGAGACTTCGCCGGCCTCTTGCTATGAGATTCACATCATATCCATTAAACGATTAATTTAATATTATCTGCCACTGAATTATTCTCAGGTAATATGGTCAATAAGACAAACATTATATAAGATATTGAGATATAATCATTATGTTTCAGGAGAAATACATATTGCAATCAATGTCCACAAATAAATGTTTGTATTTTGTGGAGAAAGATAGCAATTTTTATCAGCATCCGCAAATAAAAGATACTAGATTTCTTCCCACAGGTTGGATACAAACTTGTTTGGAAAGTAACCTACTTTCTTTGCGGAGGTAATATAAGAGTTAACAGGAACGTCAGAGTTGCAAAGGTCTTTTTAGGTATGTTCATAACTTACATGTCAATACTAACTGTTATCCAACCCTAACAAATATAGAATAAAAATATTTTTATTTATTTTTAATAGAAGGAAGATTGACAAGAGCAGGTTTTCCCGCACACTAAGCATATACATAGCGCATCCCCCACATCTTTTCGTCCTGAATGATACAAAATTGAAGGAGAAACACAGAAGTTTTTATTATTATCGTGATATATTTCCTTTCCAGTATCTGACATCTTCAGATAACAAGGAGTGACCATTATTTATAAGAAAATGAGAAGATAAAAATTAAAGTAAAAGTACAATTAAAAACTCTTATGGAAACAAAATGAATCAGGAGAAAACCAACAATTTAGCTAAAGATACTAATAAATTGATAATTAAACAATATATCACTTTTAAAGAAAGAGATCTTGACAGTCATTTTTTTGTGTAGCATGTGGCCTTTTTGCAGCGTGACGATCTGGACTGGTTCTGTACTGTAAAGGGTTCCAAATGCATTGTGGTTGTTGGATTGTAAATAAATGACAGAACGAGAAGCATAAGTGCTCATGGAAAGTCCACAAGTTTAAGCATAAAGTGCACTAGTTTTGATCTGAAATGTGAAAACCATCTTAAACGAAATGAATTGTTTTATAAAACGATGTTTTATCAACACAATGCTGTTCATTTGTATAACAGAATTAATTATTATCCTACATAAACTGTGTAACCAGAACTTCTAATAATTCACCAAAAATATAGAATACAATATTGATATGATTTTATAGTCTCAAATTTCATCATATACCTGAAAGTAGCATGTTCAATATCACATATATTTTCACTGTGAATGAATCGATAGACATTTGAGTAGTTGACTTATAATCCCAATAGATTCTATAAGTACGTATACTGAACTAAAAAGTAGCCCTTATCTCTTATAAGAGTTCATATCAGAATGCATGGTTACAAATTTGAATATGACACTACCCCCTTATAAGAAAAAAAAATGTTCATGGACGATTAACATATGACAATGGAAGAACGGAGAACATATCTGTTAAGATAACCGATAATGCACAACAAACAAATCAATCTCCCAAATCAGATTCAATCTCCCAATAAATATCGTTTCCCATATGATTTCGGATGATGTAAGTGGTGTTAATTCCTCATATACTTTATCGTGCCAATGTTATAGCCACATATACTGTAGATACTGAATAAAGTTATTTTTCGTGAATGTTGTTTTTGATCGTTTTTCGGTAGGATAGTTTATTTCTAACTGTACACAACCTTGGCACGGTTGAGTATTTTATCTCTGTAGCTCATCCTGGCCCGGGTTTCTCTCCGATTTTCCTTCAGGTTGTGGAGGATTTTCCATGGGTGAGAATGTCACTATACTTTTGTTATTATTAATCTCGAATATTTAATGCACATAATACGAACAATTCATTTTGGAATAATAAATGGACAACGGTACATATTTATTCAATAATTTCATTTATAAAGATGGAATTCACCTCTGCTCTTGGGTCCTTGATTGAAATTGATGGGACGGTCCCTTACTTGTTCCCGGAGATTAACTTAGTTTATGTGTATATTGGGTCCTTCGTGTGGTCATATGAAGCTTGCAACTACTTTTTCGACAATAAATGTTATTTAGAAAAGACAACTATAGGACATCACAAAGTCATACGCTTTCTCTGCCTCACGTACAAATTCAGACTCCAGTGGTTGTTTCAGCATAAAAGACAGTGAATTGTATTTCTGGAGCCTATTTACGGGTTAAGTATAAGCATGGAGTATCCTATATACAAGTTAGAACCCCGACGGATGATTCTTCCGGATTTTCCTCGAATACAGGGGAGAAAATAAGTTGCCAGAATGTCACCCACAGCATCAAGGAAGGAGTAAAATTACCCTCAATGTTCTGCCACTGGTACAGTAGTCACTCTAAGCTTCTTTACTGATAAGAATGCTTATTATGGAAAGCATCATCCTCTCGTACATATGAAAATAAAATACAAGTTATGTACAATACAACAATATTTACAACATTCAGGCGAGCAAATCAACAGTTAAAAACGCTCGTGCTAAGTACGTACATCATGTCACATAAAATCAATCATTTTTGATGACTCGAAAGAGTGGTGTTTATTTTATACATTAAGCAACATGCTAAAAAATATCTTGCACATGGCAGGATCATGTGAGGAAAAGACATTAAAATAAAATTATATTCTGACACAACAATGACCAATCTCACTTTTCCATACGTCTGATACAACGCTCTCTGCCAAGAAAACAGTCCTAATTATTATGAAGTTGACGACACACTGAAATATATTTAAAATTGGAATCGTCATTTTTCACCTTCAAATTCAGGATGCAACAGATAATAATTGCTTCGGAATTGTTCCCAACACCTACACCTTCATAGAACGAATTTAGTATTTCTTTCTTTAGTTATAACTCTGTACACTCTGCTTCATCAATTACAATTGCTTGAACTCAAAATCAACGAAAACCCAAATCTCTTTCTTGTTCTTAGCAACGCTCTTTGACGCTTGTTCAGCTCATTGATATTTTCTTTTCAGTGCAATTTAAGTTTTATTTCACAAAATTTTGTAGAGATATTATTGTATATATCCTATGTTTATGTGTATATGTTGTTTCGAATCCATTTGGAGTATATAGAAAAAAAGATGATATTTTATAAATTGATACAGATTGGCATAATAAAATATTCATTAGAACATACTGAGGTAAAAATATTATATAAGGGAGCTCTTCAAAGCATAATAACATACAGCGCTAGCGTCTGGGGACAGAGTTGGAGAAAAAATACATGGAAAAGAAATTGGAGAGGGAACAACGCCTAATATTAATAAATTGGAGCACATGATAACATTTCAGGAACATTAAAAAAAAGGCATTACAAACAATTTTAGACATTGAACCCAGAAATATCGCGGTACAAATAAGACGTCTACGTTATAGAATACGGAAAGTGGAAATTATAGACAGATGATACGCTATTCAGAAGGAACGACAGACGAAGGAAAACTAAATTAACAAGAACTTTGCATGAATGTTAGACATTAAGATGGAATAGAGCACAAGAAGATAGAGTATTTTACCAATATATTAAATGTGTTGAGTTTGCCTATAACAAATGGTTTACGCCAAATAAGATTGTAATTGAATGTATCACAGGCCATGGTAACGTCAACCACTGTTTGAAAAGGATGAACAAGAGAGATGATGGGTGTGTCTGCGATATGGAAATCGAATCCCCATATCACAGTTTGATTGGTGATATTTATAAGTGTGAAAAAATGAAAATGTGAAAAGGATGAAGCTTCGAAAAGTATGAAGATTTCGAAAAATACGTAACATTATTGGGAACTTTATGAGATGTAATAATATATGGATAAGAGAGTTTTCACGCATATAAAATGAGACAAAAAGTATGGAATATGAAAAAACAAAACAAAAACAAAGTCGAAAGTCTTTGGTAATATCATCAAGAGGCGGGGTTTTGAAGGTTAAACAAAAAAAAATTAATCCTACGTTCATGTATTAATACAAATGGAATTTCCACAATTAAATAAAGAATATCAAGGTGGTAAATGCACACCATAATGTTTAAGTACTCTACAGTATATTTAAAATAAGTGATCTGCGAATATATACTTACCATTAGTCATTTATTATCACATCGCAAAACTGACCTCATATATCATACGAGACTATGACAAATCACAAGAAAAAGGTAGTTGTGAAAGTTTCTATTAACAGAAAGGTTATGTTGCAGTGCTGTCCCTCAACAAAATAACATTTACCAAAATCATACCACTGCATTGAGGCACGAAATTTTTGCAGATTGCATTGCCCTTGATTGTGTTCCCATTTAATTATGTTTTCATCTCACTTCAAACATTTTCATTGGTTTGCTTTGCATTTTCGTACATTTGAATCAATTTATTCTGTTAAAATTTATTATATCATTAACTTACTGCCTCATTTATTTCTTCGAACTCTTACGTATTTATTTCAGAGTGTGATACTAGTAATGGATTTCCATCAATAAAAAAACACCGACAAATTTGAAATGTCAGAGAATTTGTCATATTTTGACTAAGTTATCTACAGCCCACCATATATGGAAGGCGTGTGGGGATGAAGTCGGAACCATACGTTTTTTTAAGCGGTGGAAATTTATTAATGGACTGCCTAAGTATGGGTAGTAGTAATTATTTTGTGTATAGAGTCTGAGGTTGGTTACGAGGGAAGAGCATTTACTGATTTTTGTTTACCAGCAAATTTTGTCGATGTAAAGGAACATAATGAAGGTACCAAGATGCTCTATTTTTAATGATTAAATTTCTTATGGAATTTTGATGGGGAGACTGCACAAGGCAGTGTTCCGTAGCCGTTGCCCGTGCTCTTATCAGTGATTTTAAGGAACCAAGGTGGCAACGCGAACGATTCAGGATACGCGTTTGTTGTTGGTTTGTGTGATTGATGTGTGCCGATGGTGGAGAGTGAGAGACAAGGAGCGATGAATAGAAATTTCTCTATGCCTGACAGTTAATCAATCAAACAAACTGTACTTTTAAGACGTACTTTTGTTTGCTACATTTTACGCAATAAAGTATACAACCTGTAGAGGTTGACTAGTAAGTGCCTCCTGTGCATAGGCACGGCTTATACATAAAATTGAAGACAAAAACTTATACACTAAATAATATTTACTATATATTGTCACTGTATACACTAATAATATGTTCAAATTTTTATCGACACCTTCTGAATATACATTATTAATTGATAATGTAAATCCATTTTGATAGTTCAGTAACTTATTAGAGGTATTGACTAACGAGAGACATTTGTTTTATTTTCCTTCTCAAAATATTTCTGCCAGAATCATATAAATCAGTCTTATGGGGGCTGATTGGCTAATATCTTGGAATGATGTTGATAAATCAGAAATAATATATATTAATGTCAGCGTCTAGCCTACTCATCGGAACACATGGATTCCTCGAGAGATTAAATATTGTTATCATTGCTTAATGAAAATATAAAATTTCCCTCAACAAAATTTATCGAATGATTCTACATTAACCAATCCAAATTCACAAATTAATCTCTCGCTGGATGGCAATAGGAAATTACAAAAACAGTGTTCCTAACACAGCAGACAAAAAATACATGATCACCAAATAAATAGAGTGGAAAACTGTAAATATTTGGGAATTATTTTCGATTATAACATGAAATGGGATAAACATATAGAGAGTGTTATAAACAATACTAAATATCTTATTTTCATAATTTCAAAAATGACTAAAAGAATGCAAATTTTAGCACTATTATTGCCATATCATGCATATCTTCATAGCATATTCATCTATGATATATTTTTTCTGGGGTGGAGCACACAAAAATAATATAAATGTTACAAAAACTACAAAACAGATTATTAAAAATGTTTAAAATACACTTTTGATAGTGATAATTATCCCTTATACATCGATCAAATGTTCGTTTTTGAGTCACTGCGTTGTCATTATAAAGATCTAAAGGAAGAGTTTCTTAATAAGATAAGTAAAGTACATTGATTCCTAAGTTTGCTAAAATTAGAAGTATTAAAACAGTTACTTAATAGCCATTAGATTAGTTAATTTGTTGCCAAATAAACAAAAATTTTTAACTAGTAAGAGTATAACTATAAAGAAGAAATTAAAGAAATGGATCAGGACCAATGTTTAGATATTTCATCGTATTCTTTGTGTGTTTTTGTTACTAGTTTAAATTTTTATAAGTGTTAAAACACCGATTTTGTCCGTTAAAACTAGCTACAATTCTTCAGTGATACAATAGTAATTGATTACATGAGTAACAATATAGGATTACTGTTAGTGTGTTTTTCTTCTTAGTAAGTAGGTTCCAGTAGGTACGATTTTTGTACCAGACCTGCGTACAGGTAATAATTTTACTACAAGGAAAATTAAAATTTAGTGTGATATTATAGACAATAAATTATTAAAACCTGTTCTTTATTCATTAACAATCACTTCATTATCAATGTCAATATCAATTTGTACATTATATATTATCTGGAACTGGATGGGCGACGACGTTTCATGGTCTAAGGTCTAAGTTTCTCTAAAAAGACAATATATCTCTTATTCATATACATCACATAATTTAAACTAAAATGTTAGTCATATATTAATTACATTAAAAATATATATCCAAAGCGTATCAAATACTCACAGTCTATTATGCAAGTAAAAGGTTTTCGTGAGAACACATCGCCAGTACTTTAAAATATCAGAATTATTGGTCCATTGTCAATTGGAGTGGACTGGTTCAATTATTTCTTTCCTAAAAATTTATAAATCTGTATATTTGTTTCATAATACATTTTTTTGGGTAATTATTCTTCAATAACATTTTTTAATTTCAAAAATACTTTTTCTTAGGAACTTAGGATGAGAAACTCTATGGAATAGACCTTTCACTAAACTAGTTTTGTGGATAATAAACTTTATTGTTCAAAAAATCAGTTACAAACTGTGTATGACCACGTGGAGGACATTGAATCTAATTTACTCTCCGGAAGCAAGCAAGGGACCATCCCATCAATTCCGATCAAGGGCCCTAAGGCAGAGGCGGATTTAACATAATATTATGGTTTGATCTAAAATCCAATAATTTATCAACACAACTAGGTATTCTTACCAATCAGTAATAATCTTGCAAAACACATTCATAATTTTCACTTCTAAATAATTAATACATTTTTGTTCTTCAACTTCAATTGTGAAGTTAATATTAGGACAATGATTATGAAATTTTTTGAGTGGATCATCAAGTTCATCTTTCTTAATTATAATTAAGGGCCCATCCACATATCTTACATAAAATTTATAGTCAAATCCTACTAAACTTTCTTGCTCTACTTCTCTCATTACTATTTCACAAAATATATTACTAAGAATACCACCAATAGTAATATATTGTGTTAAATAGAAATGAAAAACTAACATAAGTGAATAAAGAACAGGTTTTAATAATTGATTGTCTATAATATCACACCAAATTATTATTTTCCTTGTAGTAAAGTATTAAGACAATTAGAGAAAGGAAGTGTGTGTTTAATAGTACAAGTAATTAGTTTACCTCTGTAGGGTTTGACTTTGTAAAATTTTCTGGTTTGATACATAAATAAATAAATATGAGGACAATATTAGTGACCACTAACACAATATTCCCGACGACATGCATTATCATTAATGGCGATCATCATTAAGAGTTCTTCCGTACTTTGATTCGTTATTATAGTTGAATTTGTTTAAGTCGATATTTTATAAAATCTCATTTTCTTACGTGCATCGTCAAACGTTGGTGTGTCATTGCTGGTAGAACAATTGTACATCATATTTTTATCTTTGTTTATTCATTGCAAAAAGTTATTTTTCCTCGCCAATTGAAGGCCATTTAATTACAATGTACGTACAGTGTGTTAAGTTTCTGTTAATTATAATACATACAAATAAATTCATACATATTTTCCAGTATATTAAACCTGTGATGGTATACTAAGGTGAGTGTGTAAAATCGGTTTAGAGTCTTTTTCTTAGAGTCGGAGCCAATATGTTTTCCATTCTGAAAGACTTGGCACACTATTTTTACAAATGTTTTACGAATTTTTTTCATTTGCGTATAAATTCATACCTGTGTTTGCAATAGTGTTACATTATTTCTGAAATCGTTTGTTTTATCTCGTTCCTTCAAATCGACTTTTCAGCGCTCTAACTGTCTCACTGACATTTCCGCAGTTGATTTGGTGATAAGAAAAGAACTAATGAATTGAAAAGAAATTTAAGAGGTACGAGAGAAAACAAAAATAAATAGTTACATTTAAAATAATTTACCGCATAAACATGTGGACGAAAACATTTTTATGCACTGCGTTAAATAAACTACAGACCTATATTGTTGTGCCGTAAGTAGGTATTTCATTAAATTTTGTTAATTACTAACAGGTAACATTGGTCAGATATATTTAGCAAATTATCTTGATGTCAACGTTCATAATTCAGTAATGGTACGTGCACTATTGAATTTCTTTAAATGAAACGCCAGTAGGATTATCTTTTCGTGACCACAATTAGAAATAAACTGAAAAAATCTTTCCTTAACATGCATTCCAGAAACATAAATCATCATAAACGGTCGATGGGCTACAAACATAATAAAATATGTGACTTTATCAACATGGAATAAAATGAGGTTAGACATTTCATATTTCGGCCATTCCACCACTCTAACTCCCGGAATCGAAATTTCTTTCAACCAAAATTCAAGTTACTTATTACATGACTCAAAAAAAAAAGTTCTAATTATATTTCCAATACATGTCTTGTACTGATCCCGACTTGATACTCAGATACTCTTGTCAATTGAATCCTTTCATATTTGATGAAAAATCATAAAATTAAAAAAAGATTCTGCGGGTAGAAATAAACTCTTCTCTTTTCTTTCAATAAATAATGTAACAGAATGTTCCCTATTTTTTCAAAATTTTACATAACCATTACCTGTAGTACGCATACTTACTCACGTTAAGATTTATATGGGACCAAATAATCTTGGAAGGAATTACTAAAAGGACAGGCTGTATATCGGTATCGGAATAGTTCGTACGGAGTTTCTGGTATGATACGTTTCCTTACAATAATTCGTCCCCTCGGATTTTAATATCTTATTTTACTTTTTTGTTCAGTATCATATTATAACGATCCATAGCGATTGTCTAGTCTGTGCTTGCATGATCATTAATTTCTGTTCGTATTCTCACCGTCGAAACGTTTACATGTCCGTCATCAAATTGGATCTAGATAATACCAGACGAATGTGACTGATGATCGAGGATCCTGACACTTAAATGTCAAGTATGGACAATTGGGGAAAATTGTAGTTTCGAGAGATACCGAGTGAGGTATATCTGAGAATTTGGATTAATCGGCTGTCTTGTAACCGAAGATTGAAAATCTCGTTGGACAAAAGTGTTATTAGAGTTTCAAACTAATTATAACTTTTTTCTTCCTAGAATTCTAATGATACGTTTGCAAGTTATCCTGGTTCTACTTATACATCGTAGGTTTGTCAAGTCATGACAACGTTCCCATTTGTTTCTCCGCACGGTGTACTAATCTGCTTTAAGTTCTGAAGCTGAACATGAATAGATAAAACATGTATGCCAATATTTTAAAAAATCATACCTAAATCATTTATTATTGACATTAAATTACAAACATATTGACATTCTATTATAACTCACAGCTAACTTTTCATCTTATCTAGGAATTTTTGCTGAAATTTTTGAATCCGCCTCTGCCTTAGGGACCTTGATCGGAATTGATGGGATGGTCCCTTGCTTGCTTCCGGAGAGTAAATTAGTTTATTGTCCTCCACGTGGTCATATGCAGTTTGTACTGTTTTTGACAATAAATTTATTTATTTATCATAGTGAGTGCTGAATAAGTAGGATTTTAGATCATACCCTTTTTATTTGCTTTCATGGTAATAATTAATTTCTATGTTTCTTCACCGAAAATTGCTCAATACAATTTTGGTCTCTTTTTAAGAATACTTTCCCTTCTTTTCTCCTTTTTCAGGTTTGATGGAAGTATTTGATAAAAAAATGATTATGAAAAATTTACTATATTAATAATCATCACATAGCTAAAATAATTATAGAACTACACTATTAAATATCAAGACGGTTCAAGTAGTGTAATGAATTTACTTTCAAATAATAAAACGAAATACAATTGTTACCCTTACTGTTTTATGGATAAAGCAAATTCCGAATCATGAAAGGCACTTAACGAACACAATTCATTAAATCAGCGGTGGAGAAGTAGGGTCAGGAGTGGTAATTGTAAACGAGGAGAAAATGTGAACTACTGATCTGAGCACCGATGTGGGAGTCACAGAAACCGAAACATGACCAAAACTAAAAGTCGGTGATTGTGGATGAATTTAAAACTTTTGCGCTTTCGAACCCAGCAGTTGATGGAATATTACCTTATGGAAATTGACGTTTCCGGAAGATCGAAATTCGAAGTTACAGCACTGCGTTTATTGTACTACAATGAGTATTAATTGAAATATATGTTATTTTTGTTATTTATTACTGTCAGTAACGTATTAAGGTAGAAGAAAACCGTTGGAAATTTCTACGAATTTTGCACGTCTCACAGTTTCATGTATAAATTTACTCCATATTTTTCTAGGACTAGAGTAATTCTAAACATTGTAATTTGCAATTAGCTCGGCCCAGTTCTCTCGTTAAATCAATGTGTGTTTCAGAATTAACTTGCATTGAATCACAGTTAGTGCGTTTCCAATATATTCCATTCATTTTTAGTTGTTTTTCTGTATGTTTGCGGTGTTGGCTTATAATTTACAGTTATCCGTATATATAAAGATCCGAGGAAACAAAAGCGAATTAAAAAGAAAGGACAAGAGCTGATCACTCTTTCCATATGTTACATTAGGAGATAAATCATAATTTACAATGACCGTTGAAAATAGTAAGTTGAAATGTTGAACCCCAAAATAATCAAACGTATTTGTCAAACTAGTTTTATATGAAGTTTGTCAAGTACGTTTGACTCGAGGTTGAGAATTGTAACCTGACGAAATCAATCTTATCACGATCATTACGATTAAACTTATTGGTCACTCCTGGCATGACTATCCAAGATTGACAAATAAGTAAAAAGTAAGGATGACCCAAAACGCAATTTCCGCAATCGATTGTCTTCACGATTACAACATTTTCTGTACACTATCTATATCAGAAAGTAAAAAGAATTTGCGCATGTCAAGTAGTGTTCAGTTTTAACTATCATTCACTTCCTTAATTTACAACAACAAAATATTGTACTCTTCCACATTTTTGTGAAATCAAAGAAACTATTTTATTAGAGAAACATGGAAAGATGATCTCCCTTAGCGCGATGCTTAATAAGAAAACATCGGCTAGCTTAATGTAGCAACAGAGTTAACATTAAACAGTAAGAATAAAGTAAACTTTTCTGTATTACATGTAAGGCGACAAGCTTTTTGAACCTAGCATTTTCCCTGTTCCAGTTTTTTAGGATCAAATAGGGACAAATCTCCGGCTTCTGAAGTAAAACGATCAAATCAAGAAAAGTTAAGAAAATAATAAGTGAAAAGGTCTTTAGTGCGTAGGTTCTACGTACTTTAAAAGAGAGAAAAATGGATCAAATAAACCGTTAATGGGCTTGAAAATTACAAAATACATGCGAATTATGGAAAGTGAAAATTATGGTATTTTTAATTTTTGGATTAATGACAGGAATTAAGAAATTAGTTTGTTTTGTTTCCGAATTGAAAACTATCTTAGAGTCTGGAAATTTGAGTAGGCTGGGCATATGATACGATTAACGTTCGGAAAGAGTGATGGTGTGAAATATTGGGGAGACCGGGAATAGTTATTCCAATATTCTATAATATAAAACAAATTATTGTCAGTACTTTCATGAAATACATTTTAAAATGTAGTTTAGTTATTGAATATCTAAAAAAAAATTTTTAAACAATAACATAAGAATAAATCATACTATTAAAAGCTTTACACCCAATTGGACATTGTAAGAACTTACCCCACTACGGGATATGTGGTTACACTAGATGGGGTTAGCTCTTATAATGAATATTTGAAGCAATAAAGATAAATCTATGAAGTTTATATTTTTATTATGTTGTAATTTCTACAAAAGTGAGCCCGTGACTTAAGAACTTAAGTTTAAAAAAATTATTTAATCGCAGAAGTTATTCGGAGGAGCTATCATCACAATCATTGTCTGATTTACAGTCTTTACAAATAAATAGTTTATCAAACTTCGAACATCGTTCATGAGCTCGCTCGTTACATTGCAAACATATTATAGGTAATTTCTTAATAAAAATAATATTCCTACGGAAAATATGGATAAGCTGACCACTTTGTTACGCAGGCAATCTGCACAAATTTCGTGTCTTAATGCAGTCGTATGATTTTGGCAAATGTTATTTAGGCGCGGGACAGCACTGCAGCCGAAATGAAAAATTTAAATGTACTACAAGAAAAAAGATTACTTGATTTTGCATTTTTCATATTGTTGTTAAAAATATTGTAGGTAGTGACAGAAACAACAAAATGGCAAGGGGATATTATGGGAAATTATTACTTATTCTTTTTTCGAAATTTTGATTATTTAGACAGGTAGATAGAGTAGGACTACCAGTAAAATCTGATTTTCGAAATTGCCAGCACCTCATAAAATACTATAGGTGAATTTCTGAAAGTTCTAATAAAATCTGAGTTTTCAACGTAGTAAAGAGAAAGGGAAACTAAAATCTCAGTAAAGAATTATGATGATAATTTTGTGAAACAATTAACATTCATATATTCTTCATTAAATATTATTATTTACACAACATTCAAGGAGAGTGCGTAGAACAAAAAAGTGCATTCTAGTCTCATGTCTCTGCGAAACAAGGTATTACCTGTTCAGCGAGCTTGTATTAAGTTGGCGCATTCACAAGACGGGGGTGGTATTGATGGTAATTAAATAACCCATTGAATGAGAATTTCTTACAGCTTGCAGTGACTCGAAGTCCTGCGAAGTTTTGAGGGACAAAAGTCAATGCAAGCAAATTTTGAGAATAGATTGTTTTAGGAACACAACACACTCTATCGCCACTCCTCAACCCCAACACGCCGTTTATCTTCCTTCCTCTGGACGTAAGCAATTCATGACTTTGACATTGCCTCATGTATGGGCGAGCTACTCAAGTTGTCCAGCAAGCGTGTTGGCGAGGCGGGTAGAGGCTGGGGATCTTGGTGGGGACCTGATGTGGCGGGGAATGAGCAAAGCGTGAAGCGACGTTGAGGAGAGTGACTGTGGCGGGGAGAAGGGGGGCCAAGTCAGTGGCGGTGCGACGCGGAGCAGGCGTGGCCGATGCGGTGCGCGAAGCTGGCGCGGAGGCGGGGCGGCGCATCCGTCACCGAGCGCCGAGCACCAGTCGCCGGCGCGGCTCAAACGCCGGCTGAGGATCAGCTAATAGCGATAGCGCCGACGACCGGTCCAATTCATTAATGCCTGCGGCTCGGCGCGTTGCGCGGCGCCAAGCTTTCTGCGCCGCATCTCTGGGCGCAGCCGAAGCGCTATCTTCCGCAGCGGCAACTTCGGGAAGAGCTGATAAGACAAAACTCCCAGAGAATACACCCTCACCATCGCCTCCCCGCCCCGCTCCAGCAGCGGCTGTATCCACCTCCTGCTCGCCCAAGCGCTAGCTTGTCCATTATGTAATCAATTATTAAGCAGGCATTCGTGAATCCTGGCCTCTTCACAAGAACGGAGTGGGAGGTAGGTTAACCACGATCGTCATTATCGTTGTCGCCATCGTCATCAGACTCGCCGCCATCGATTCGACGGTAAAGTCGACGACCCTCCGGTGGAGGTCTCGAGTCGCTGCACAGCCACTGATCCTGTCTCGGACGCAACGCCTTCGGCCTTCTTAGGCAAAGGCGCGCGCGCCCGCCTTCTCGACCGTGCACTCACCCAATGCGGGAACAGGGGAGAACGTGAAGTGATCATAGGGGGAGGGGGCTCAGGTTGCCGGACATCTCATTGGATGTGGCGGTGGCATTTTTAGTCATCTGTCAACTTTGATTTGGAATTGCTTGTTGTGGCTTAAGTTTAGGATTTTATAGTTTAATTAATGGATATTATTTCATATCATAAAACAGCAAATCATTTATCTATAACATGATCTTGCTTAATGTATCCATAATTAACATATCCACACTATTCCATTTTCATACATAGTCTGTGATATTTTCCCAAGTAAGCTAAGAGAAATCCTATTATTATTTTACAATAACGGGTGCACTGTTGTCTAAAATGGAACTCTAAAAATCACCCGTTTCATTTATGGTGAAACAAGCTCCTTAATCTAGCACAGAAAAAAATGAGGGGAACTACATCTAAATGAAAGATACGGATATCATTGCCCCACGTAATTTCACCAAAAGTTTCAGCATCAACTGTAATACATCATATATAATTCGTATGTTCTAATCCATTCTTCCTATGTACTCGTAAGTGAACATTTTGCCTATGCTATGCGACATACTGAGTTACGTCAGGCGTAACTTGCTGTTCATGTCTGCTCTAGTAATTTTTCTTCTTACTTTCTATACGCATTTTTGGTACCTTGGACTTATAGCTTGTAACTTTCTGAAATTATAAAGCAATCAGTCTTAAATTATATTCATGACAGCTGAAAATGTGACTATTGGCCATAGGTGGTGTTGAAAACTGATTTCTCGGAATAACGACCTAATAAGTGGGAACCCTACCTCAAAATCCATCAAAGATTAATAAAGGAAGAATGTAATATAAATACTCCGAACTAGCTTGGATATTTCTGCTTTGTTTCTTCTTATGGTGTGTCACTTAATTGTTAACTGAAAGACATTAATGTGGGATTGGAATTACTGCGAGGACTTAATTAGATACTATAGTTGGATATCGCTAAGGCGATACTAGTATTTTTTTAAAGTTAAATATGTGGTGTTGTCTACTAGTAAAATTTTTATTCATTTAGTACTTTCGCCAGCTTAGCTGGCATCTTCAGTCTAAAATAAAACGAAATACAAGAATATAAACAATATGTAAGAATGCAAAGTACAATAATTTAATGTTAAGTTTATGAACATTTAAAAATTGTTAAAATTATGAAAATTTCAAATTATTTGAAATTGGTTAAAATTATAAAAATTAGAAATTAATTCAAATATAATGAAGTTTTTAAGTGTATTGGATACAGAGTAACAAATAAATGTAGAATGAATCTGTGAATAAGAGATAAAAAATACCACTAAATGAAAATATAAATAAGTAAGTTGAACACATCTGACAATGCCAAGTATCAAAGGGCAAATGTGCCGAAGGGTTCGACGGGACGCTATTTAAGAACTACAGGTAAGTAGAGACTGGGGGAGGGGTTCAGTTAGAGCACTGACCGGAAAAGTCCTGCGAGTAAACCAATTTACTCGCAGGACTTTCCCGGTCAGTGCTCTAACTAAACCCCTCTCCCAGCACCTACTAACTTGTAGTTCTGAAAAAAAACGTCCCGTCGGCACATTTGCCCTTTGGTACTTGGCATTGTAAGGTATGTTCGACTTACTTATTTACATTTTCATAAAGTTGTGGCTTTTATCTCTTACTCACAGATTCATTCTACATTAATTTGTTGCTCTGTTTCCAATACACTTAAAAACTTTATCATATTTGAATTAATTTCTAATTTGTATAATTTTAACAAATTTCAGATTTTCATAATTTTTCAAATTTCAAATGTTCATAAACTTAACAATAAATTCCTGTGTTTTGCATTCTTACATATTGTTTATATTTTTGTATTTCGTTTTATTTTAGACTGAAGATGCCAGCTAAGCTGGCGAAAGTACTACCTGAATAAATATTTTACTCGTAGACAACACATCTTTCATTTATTCTTAATTAGATACTGTTTGTAAAATTCAGACTTGGTATGTGTATCTAGTTATTCAATCGAACTAATAGAAGTTGGTGTATTATCCTATAATGATATTGAACTGATATGTGTTATTGGTATATATTTTGTATGTATTTATTTCAGAAGGGTCAAGTGGTCACTATTGTTATTATTACTACTATTATTATTATTCTAATAAATATTATTCTCTTTCCCTTCCTTTTTCTGTATATGAGGTAGAAAATTATTTCTTTTTCCATAGTTCATTACTTACTGACAGTAGTGAAAAAAAGCAAGGAAGTGCGATTTTTCTCTCTCCGTTGGAGATATCCTTTTGAGATATTCCATTGCACTTAGGAAAACCCAAAGGGAATGGAACAAAGAATTATGTGGTAAAAATAATGCCGATTTATTTACAAAACCATTGAAATATGTAATTTCACATAATTGGAGGAATACGTTTTCTGCATGAAAGAACTTGTTAATCAGTTATTTTAATTATATGAACAAAATAATATACATAAACTCCTCCATACATGAATTGTATATGAATTTTAATTAAGAAGATATTGAACCAAAGAGCAGAGGCTACGATTGTCGAAGTCCTACGTGCTGGGCGCTCAGCGGCAGAAATAATTCGCTTCTTCTAATTCCCGTAATCTACAGTTTATGAAGTTGTGGCCAAATATTTGGTTTGAGAACTGTCGAATGAATGTTTATCTCTCAAAAGGCTGCATCGTAAATGACTCTTGAAGTCCTCGAAAGAGCTCAACGAATCCCACACACAAAAAGAACATGCCAAAGTGACGCTTCTTTGAACGTTATTTCAAGTGTTGTAAAGCCATTGGTGGAAATGATTTCCATTTGCTTGTTATGAAGACTGGCAGACATGAGCCATTCGGTACAAAATTGGATTTCATATCATTTTGATATGATTTGGTTTAAGGACCATAATGTCTCAATAGCCCTGATTTAAATCTCTAGAATTACTACAAATGGAGCGTAGTTGAAAGGGAGTCGAACGAATCTTGACATACCAATGTGACGTCATTGGATCAGTATTAGCCAACTTGGACTCACAAGGGAACTTTCAACAAACGCAGGTCGAAAGTGATCCTGATTTTTTAAATACTGAAACATATGGACTAATAGAATGGCAATTCAAAATATTTGCGACCATGGCACACTGAAAATAAATCACGAAAACAGATTTTTTTCGCATGGCGAAGAGCCACTTTTGTAGGTCTTGTACGTACAACCCTCAACTAGCAAGCTTCCGAGCAGCGACAGCCGAATCACTGGACAGCTCTTTGAGTCGTTCAATTTTTAGGCATCTTCAACGTTCAAAGAAGAAACGACAATGTAAACAAAGAATTGCTGTTACCCGTTCATTTGAGTAAAGGAAGAACTGATTTAGTTTATGTTGTCTACGCAGCTAAAGTTATGAAAAAAACAAGCAGATACTAAAATAGAACAACCGGACCAAAACCATGTGGAACAATGTTAAAAATTACACGTCACCTGAAAACCGCGAAGAAAACATTTCCCTACTAAACGATGGCAAAATTGTATCAAAACCACATGACATCGCAAATTTGTTTACTTCTTATTTCTCAGAAGTAGACAAAATAACTCATTCAATATCTCGAAACCAAAGTCTTTCAAATATATCCACCTACGTGCATCATTCTATAATCACTTCCGAAACTATCGCCAGTAAAATCATGAAAACCATCAGTTCATTAAAAAACAAAATTTCAACAGGCGTAGATGATGTACCCGAATTTATTGTTAAATTTTCGTCCCACGTTATATTAAATCCACTCATAAATATATTTATAAGTTCTCTATCAGAAGGGATGTTTCCTAACATATTTAAGAGAGCTAAGGAGAAACCTTTACACAATAAAGGAAACAAACACAATGTTGGTGAATATCGACCAATTTTTCTACTACCCACTTTCTCAAAAATCCTCGAAACTTGATCTATATGTGTCTTCTAGATTTTCTATCAAAAAATAACATTCTCTCTGACGATCAATACGGTTTTCGGAAATCTTTTTCCACCACCACATTTTCTTTCTTAAATGTTACCACTTCTCTTGACCATGGAGAAAATCCTCAGGGTGTTTTTCTTGATTTATCTAAAGCATTCGATGTCATTAAACACGAAATTCTCCTTTCAAAATTACAATATTTTGACATTCGTGGGCTTGCGCATCAGTGGCTGACTTCCTATTTTAAAGATCAACAGGTCGAAATATCATATACTAAAAACAAAGTACTTCAGAATTGCCTTTCAGAAACAAAAACCACTAACTCGCGGAGTCCCCAAGGTTCACTTCTCGGTCCTATACTATTTTTGTTGTATGTGAACGACATGTCGTCTTCCACATCAGATTGTAAAATGGTTCTTTTTGCTGATGACATTAATTTACTATGTAAACACGCCAACGTTCAGAAAGTTTTGTCTAACCTCTCGGCTTGGTTGCAAGCAATTCGCCTCATTATAAACACTGACAAAACACTGTCTATGTCATTTCACAATAATATCACAAAATCTTTACTTCATGTTTCTCTTTCATTAAACGGAACACAATTAAAAACTGTTACTAATACAAAGTTTTCTAGACAATCTCAAATGGAATTGTTACGTTGACAATCTTAATTCAAAATTAACTAAATTGTGTTACGCATTACGAATCTTAGTTAATATTGTTAGTCCACATATTTCCCGTTGCGTATAGTTTGCAAATGTTTACTCCCATTTACGATACGGCGTCATCTTCTTGGGCAATTCCGGGCAGAGCGTCCAAACTTTCAGAATTCAGAAGAGGTTAGTTCGGATAATTTGTAAATCTCACCCCCGAATCTCTTGTAAACCTTTATTCAAGGAATTAAATATTTTTACACTTCCCTGCGTTTATATTTATGAAACGGTTGTGTTTGTCAAGACTGAATTACTGAAGCACAACCCTTGTTTCATACAAAACAGTTTTGTTCACGAACACAATACTCGCAATTGGAGTAATATTCATCGTTCGAGAGTGTCAACCGCACTTTGCCAAAAAGGCCCGTAACATTCGGCAATCGTTCTATATAATTCCCTACCCAAAAATATAAAAGATGTTATTAAACTGAATCTCTTCAAATCCACGGTTAAAAGCTACCGACTGCACCAGTGCTTCTACACTGTAAAATAATTTATTGATTCTAATAAGAATTAACCCGTCTTGTACTTTATCACGCCATTGTTGTAGTACTTTCAAAATATCTGACAACAATTTCAAAACAATTTTTCTGCATGCTTGTATTATGTCTTATTATTCATATAAATTTAGTTGTATGTGTACTCAACCCTGGCATGGTTGTGAACATTAATTCTGTAGCCCCATCCTGACCTGGGTTTTTCTTCGGGTAGAGGCAAATTTTTTATAAAGACTCGCTAGGCTCTTGCCTAGGGACAGCATCAATTGAAATAATTATTAGGTAATTTAGTGTAATTTAATAGTTACGAATTATCTACAATACTTTCCGAATGATTTATGGCTTGGTAGTAATACGTACTTGTGAAATGACTTTTTTGTGCTCTATTAAATACAATATTTGTTGGAATTTGTCAATCCTGTAGCACGTGTAGAATTATTTTTATCGTTAGGAGTATGTTAAATCCTAAATCCGCCTCTGCCGTAGGGTCCTTGATCGGAATTGATGGGATGGTCTCTTGCTAGCTTCCGGAGGGTAAATTAGTTTATTATCCTCCGAGAGGTCATACGCAGTTTGTAACTGTTCTTTGACAATGAAGTTTATTTATCCAGTGAAATCAAATAGTAAAAGTAAGTTCAGCTAATAACGTTATTCATGTTCAAGTTCCCATTTTCTATCTTTGTAGAGAAATTCAAGAAAATGTTTGACCTAATATTTTATGTATTTTTAAAATAAATATTGATAAATATATACCATAAATTACCAAAATCATCATAATGTAAGTAACGTAAGGGAGTAAAATGAAGAGTTTCATTTCGTTTTTTCCACAATTCATTTCAGTTTCTTTTTATTTTGGCAGATATAAGAGAAATACATTATCTGTACCACTAAAAATTCACTATTGTTTTCAATAATTTTATTCGTGATGGATTTACAATTCAAGCTAAAGGGGAATACATTGACTGATTGTACTCAATACAGGTTCCACATGTACATACAATATACCATGTAAAAGGATACTGTTTGATATTTAATACTTTACCATTAAAGGTTTGATTAAAGAAACTGTTAAATTAGTCCGAATTTCGGTGACTCACCTGTTTATGATGCTATACACGTGCATAATTTAAATCATTTCTAATAAGTTTGGTAAACCGATGTCGCGAGACCAGAAAACATTATCATTTTATCAGAATACTGGTTTCTGAAACTTTTTTGTCCTAGATGGTTGCCCGCAGAGATGACACAAACCGACACGTCACTTAATAGCCATCTTCTCATTCCTAGGAGAAAATGAAAATTTTCAACCTTTTCTCTTCCGCAAACACTCGAGGTAACTGGAAGAAGTGAACCAGAAAATATAGACTCGCTGTGTATTTAGTGACAAAATATGGCGTAATATAAAGAACAACAAAAAATTATACATTTAACACACCCAACTCCTCTATTCCATTTTCAGATAATGAGAAAAGAGTTAGTTTTCAAAAAGCAACCATAACCATAGTTCGCCATCTTTGCGGCTTATACCTTCAGTGATCAACTGACATATGAAAATAATTTTGAAAAGAGGTTATTGGTATTTTAAAATATTTTTTTACGACGTACGATATCTTACAATATCGTATATCTCACATCATCAGATGTACTTTTCCTATTTCAGTTGACAATGAAGGTATGTGCTACAATGATGGCGAGTTATGGTTGTGGTTGCTAACCTTTGAACAATTTTTATTTTATAAATCAACGTGACGCTCTATGGAACAATTTTATGAGTGTAAATATGAATAAAAAGAAAAACAAAAGCCAATCATTATTTGGGATGAGAAGAAAAATACAATATTATGTACTATAATTTGACAATAAGAAGGAATTTTGAAAATATAGAATTATATACTGAAAACCGGAAGTAATACTGTTATCACGTGGAGACATATTTTGAGATAGGAAGTGTAGGAAACTATGTTGAACTTCAAAATTGAAACATAATTAAATATCAGGAAATAAATAGAGCAAAATTGGATGAGAGAGTCAAGTAAGAAAAACAAAAGTCACGATTGATAAAATTGAAAATGTATTCAAATGCAATGACAAATGGAAGAATAAATGCTGTAAATATTTAGTGAATATGCGGGAAAGGAAGGAGACGAATATAGGGAGATGGAGTCAGCAAATGGATTTAGGAGGAAAAAGGATGAAGTGAAAAAGAAACAATTCATCAAAGAAGGTGAGTAATAGGTGAATCATAAGATGAGGACAACAATAACTTTTAAAAATGTCACAAAAAATGCAAACTCATAATTTAAAAGAAAAAAACTATTGGATTTTGGGCCAACCCCCCACTAATAAACAGTAAAAATATAAAGAATATACAGATTTGATTTCATATATTGCACGAATTGTTGGGGTAAGATAAGAGAAAATTTATGTATTTTCTGACGTTTCGTATGTAGGCACAATGCGCATGAACAGTAATATTACTACTCTATAGTTTATTCATATAATATTATTCATCTTATTACGCTACATTTTACAGAAGTAACAAAATATATTACATACTACCGATAATAATTAATACTATTCTATTATTAATATTATTTATAGTATACATTCGGGTCTTGGCCTCCTCAATCTTTGTGTTCCGCCCCTTCTATCGAATACATGTCTCCTACAACTTGGAACCTTCTGCAGGGATAATGCATGTCATCTCATTTTGCTTTTGGACATATTCGCCCTTTCGTATATTCGTCTTTTCTAGGTATTCTTTCCTCTTCCATTTTGATCACATGACCAACCCAGTGTAAGCGCCTTATTCTCCCAAAATTAGAGGCTACAATGGCATTGTGTAATTGGTCATGCCCTATTCTCCGTACACCATTCTCTTGACTTGGAGTGCCATAAGAAGGACAAGGGAGAGACATTTAACCAAATATCACTCTACGAAAGACACCGGCGAATGGGTTGTGGAGAAGATATTGATTACCAAATAGTGATAGATAATAGTAATAAAATAATAAAACCAATTGAAATTGCATAAGAGACAAGAATAATATGGAAATATAATGAAAAAATGTAAGTAGAGAGGAAATAGAGAAAACAACTGATGCTTACTGATACCCACAAGCCACGATGAAATTTTGTAGCGTGAGTTTATTAAACCACAGAAAGACAACGTTTTGACGTACTTCACAAAAACTTACAATGATTGTCTAGAAGATCGCTTCACAACCGTTTGAAAAATTAGAATTACAATCCTATATGTTTGGATCCTACGCATGGAAAAGAATTGTATAAACTTTTGACAAATTGACAATGGATTGCATAGCTGAATAATAGCGTGAATACTGCGTAATTTGATTCTATAAGAAACAATAGTATGGAAGATGGCATTAGAGAACTCATAAAAATGTAAGATAAAGATTAAAATGTAATTTTAGTGATTCGGTCTACAACAAGTACATTTTAAATAGTATGTAATAAAGTGCATCCAAAGAATTGATTGCTAAATATGTAATGCGTGCTGCGTTATACTTTCGTCGCTGGACGTGGAGGGCCTCCTGAGGATATGACGGTTGGACACGTATGTCGGAAATATCAAGTAATGATCATAATTGAGAAAAAAGAGTCACGTATAAATACGGGAAAATAGAAGCAGACGGGACGTTAAGCATTATATCATCGTCATTTGAGAAGAATTAGATATGTAACAAAAATTAAATTTTAAAGGCGAGCAGTTTATAAGTTCGATTCTTTCTCATATCAGCCGATTATGGAGCGAAAGAGGTTTTCATTCAATTCGAATGCAATACAAATTTTCTTCGTAATTTTTGATACATCAAAAAACAAGATCAATTGTATTTTACATATTTTGACCTTGTTACAGTATTTTCGTCTCTCATGATTTTGAATACGTATTATATTATTCTTCGACAGTTTAAAGACTTTTCTTATTTGTTATATCGATCTTATACCATAAAATATTATTTTAACATAACGTAGGTTCCCAGTTTTAGAGATTCACTCTAGTACTAGATAAGTCCTTAAGCCAAAAAAATGAAAAAAAAACATCCGCTAAGAAAATGATTTTTACGACACTCCACCGCTAAGATGGTGAAATGGGGGTTAAAACGTTTCATGTACGTATCTCACCATAATCTTGAGTGTCTGGAGCAATTTCAACATAACTTTATAAACAGATTATCTTACAATAAGCATTGGGGGGTGAAGAAAAAAATCCTTGACACCCCTTGAAAAGGGGTAGGAAGAGGGTGACGTGTAAAAGTAATGGAAAAATCCGATAACATATTTGAAACCATAGTTATCGGTGTCGTTGAGATGGATAAGGACGCCTTCAATGCTTCGTAAGTTCACATTTAGTCCAAATTGGAAACATTAAACCCCTAGCATCCGTGGGGTGGGTGTGGGAACGGGAGGCAGGTTAAAATTATCAAAAACGTCCGATATTGGTGTTGAATACATCCGTTTTGCGGTCGCAGAAGAGAAGAATCACACTCTTAATGCCACTGAAGTCACCCCGTATGAGGGACTATACTCCGTTTGGCTAAGGAATGAAATGCAAAAATAATAAATAACTGATATTAGTGTTGAGATCATAGTTTTCGGGGTCGCTGAAATTAGTAGTTGTACTTTCGAAGACCCGAAGTCTAAAATCATCCCGTGTACACCCTTTGGACCCCAAGGGGAGGGGATGTTATGTACAAATTATCGAAAATTATAGATATCAGTGACGAGTTCCGAGTTTTCAGTGTCGCTGAGATGAATGGTGTCACCGCTTTGAGAAAGAATAAAGCGTGAGACATATTACAGGGTTCATGCGAGCAAAGCTGGGGGGTGTTTTGATTAGAATCGTGGGAATTTTTGCCAAAACAATTTGGGGGAAGTGAAATCCATGGGATATCTTTTTCACTGACTGCAGGAAAATTGTCTGTAAGTTCTAATAATATTTCTCTATGTGTTTTCTACGTCACTGAATATTGTCAGTGTTGTAGTCTTCATCCTTCACCATTGAAAATAAGCAAAATATTTTACTTTCCATGCGTCTGAAGTTCATTCATTGGTTTCGATTATATAGAAAGGTTTCATCAGTTTCAGAGACATCCTTACTTTCTAAAAATAACTTTTACCAACTTAGAAAATCTTAAAGCAATTACCAAACAGTTGGCAACCATGGAGGGTTAAAAGAAGAGAGACGATAAGCAACATAAAAACTATAACTTAATTCAATTGATTTATAAAAATGCCATGCAGAAAGTGAAAGAGACAGATTAATGAAGATTCTTGGTCAACAAAATCTTCACGTTGCATGGGGAGATGGGAAGGATGAGATCGTTGATGGATTGTACTTCGTGGTGAAGGAAACAAAGAGTGATGATCGAGTAGTGATAGACTGATAGATAGTATAGTTATCCCCAAGGACGATTTGAGAGATGAAGTAAGTTCCACTGCGGAGTGAAAACTGCAAAAGATCACTTAAAAAAGGAAGGAAATTATTGAATGAGAGGGCTCAAAAACACACCCGTTGTAGAACTACAAACAATGATTCCCCAACTACTCATACTACGGACATATACCACCAGACATCCCGTACCACTTTCTACCAGAGAAGGGTCTCCTTTTCATCTCGAATTAGAGGTGATCGGATAATAGCAGTTGTGATTTTTGACAGTGATATTTTATTCTAACCACTAAATTAATAAACAGTTATTAGAACATAAAATAGCATTTTGGATGCACATTTTTATTCTCACAAAGATGTAAAGAGGAGCCATCTTTACAACCATCTCTATCCTCTATTGTTCATTCTAATGCCTTCAGACAGGTTGGGGGTACTCAAAAGCACGGAACAGCCTCTTGCGATCTCGGGTCGCTTAGGGTTCCCTCCCGCAGACGGATGAATAAACTGTTTGAATTAACAGAGTTCAGTAGCAACACGAAATAGCTATATGATATAGGAGTATTTTACTACAATTGGAAAACCTGTTAGAACTTACACTATTCAATAACATCACATCGCAAAGTATGGGAAAAACGTCTTTAAAACTGTAATGGATTTTGATTTTGTGGTCTCTTCATGATTTCGCGGTTTTGATTTCAAAATTGAGATCTAGCATTTTTGGTTCTGAAATACATTAGATCTATCAAACATAGTTTTTGATTTTCTTGTTTGTTTTAGCTATACGTGAATGTGTCTCGTACGAATTTTGAAACTATGAGGGAACGATTTAAGCTGAGCACGTTAAATAGTAATGTACCCTCATTTTCAATCGTTCAAAGTGCATACTTCCGTCGCGTCTGATTTTTTCTGCGCAAGAGAAAATTTTGGTAATACTTGGAAAGCAAAAGGTTAAATATTGTTGCAGGTAAATTTGATTTTAGGTTAAAAATTGAACAGTGATCATGTGCAAGTGCAAAACAGTTTTAACCCAAAGAACCAACGCTGCGAGAAAGTGAGTAGGGAGAAGGAGATTAAAGGAAAATTCTCCATTTCACACACGACAAACTCAGAAGAATTCCCTTTCTCCTGTGTGGGATGAGGGTGAACACCCGTATCTACAAGAACCAAGGGGAGGAAAGACCAATCATTTATTATACAAAGATGCTGTGACGTCCGGTTGGAAACTGCGACCTCTATACCCCACAGAATCTTATGTTCGCTACACTTCTATGCAAAATTGACAGTTATATATTATTCCCAAAACTTGACATTTGTTTCGGCATACTACTCTACTAAGAAGTTTAATGGTTTAATTTTTCTTGACCAGTGCCTTCGGCATTCGGTCTCTTCCTGAAAGCTACTCACGACTAGTTTTTCCTTCTTTCATACATTCTTTCGAGAAACTTTCTGGTCTTCCTCAGAGAGTTACTTCCAGTATTCCTAATCATTTTTTGATCCATGAAAAATATATGTAAACAACTTTTTTTATTAAATGGCAAGTTACTTATCCAAATATTCAACTTTTGGAGAGATAAGTAAATTATTATTTCTGTCGATGGAGTATTACTACTTTTTGCATGATAAATTAAAAGTCGTTTTCATGTTGCTCATTTCTTTATTGGTATTAGAAAGCTTTTTCGGCTGCATAGCAACCATCATCAGTAACATACACTGAGTGTTAAGGAATATTTTTGGCGAAAAAAGCTTTTTCGGCTGCATAGCAACCATCATCAGTAACATACACTGAGTGTTAAGGAATATTTTTGGCGAAAAACTCTCAGTGTATGTTACTGATGATGGTTGCTATGCAGCCGAAAAAGCTTTCTAATACCAATAAAGAAATGAGCAACATGAAAACGACTTTTAATTTATCATGCTTTGATAATGTTGCTAAAGCTCCACAATTACCAAGTACTACTTTTTGTTTGCTTAATGAGGAGTATTAAACATCAATAGAAAGATTAGTGATGAATGTTGGAATTGGTGAAAGAACTATTAATGGAGAGCTTGAAAAAAAATTAAAAATGTCGAAAGTAGATAAGGGAATCAATATAAATTGTTTTCAATAATGCTAGTAGATGGATCGGGAAGCCACAGAGAATTATTTTTAAGCAGCCGAGAGTTCTAGGGCGGCGAAGAATGTATGCATGCACGTACCTACATATGAGTTCGAATATGAATGAGAAGGAAATGGAATTAGCAGATTCTGATTGTAAGTGAAACAATTTACAGATTTCCTCTTTATTACATAAATAAATGACCTTTTTGATGCTGTTCTTTAAAAGAAGGTATCAAAATAACACTGTATTTTTATCTATTTCTTTGTTTCCTATCAATAAATTTGATTTCATCAAAAAAATTATTTCTCTAACTTTGTGAGTGGGGCTCCTCATTCCTTCGCCAAATGTCTATATTTACTTTTCATATCTTTTGATGTAACACAAAATTGTGTTCCTTGAGTATTCCAAAATTAAACTACAAATGTTTGCATAGAATGTTTGGGGATCCTATAATCCATTACTTTCAATTTAGATCTAGTAGGAAAACTTCTATCATTAAAAAAGTGGGGTTCCATATTACCTCCTTCTGTATAACCGCAATTATTAATATGTCTGTAGTGAAATAAGATACCTACACTGAAATGCTAGCTAGCTCGGATATAATATTATATTTTGTCAGCCAAAGTCACGTATAGAAAGAGATTCTGGTATCCCTAATGAGTAAGCACAATTTTTGTTTCTGTGTTAAACAAAATACTTCTGCTACGTACACATTTCCCGGAAATATGGAAAAATAACGATGGAAATGGAATGGCTTCTGATACGTAAGCATTTTTCATTTTACATTTCTCAAGGAAATAATTTGGTTTCCTGTAAGGGATGCTGTTTAGTTTCATTAATTCTTTCCTGAAATACTATTATCGTGTTTGAACAATATGCAGTGATTTCAAATAGTCTATATATTTCTGAGATTTTCCCCCAGTATCTTTACTTCTCTCTCTACCCCGTTCCTTACAGTGTCAATACCGGAGTATAGCTTTTCGACGCCAGGGAGCCCACAATAAATTTCTCTGCTTCACCAGTGTTCGACGCCGCACATATGACTCTTGGAACGATGAAATGTGTGCGGCAGTTCAGAAAAAATTAATGACTCTGAAAGTGAAAATATATTAGGCAAAGTGGTTAGTTGAAGAAAAATATTCGTTTCACCACTCCATATAAATATAGGACTCATCAGACAATTCGAGATCCTCTCACCTGAATTTGAGATGTTACATTTTAGGGGATTCTCATATGGGAAAGTAAAACAAGGTTTATTAGAGTATTGGAAATCTGCTGTAAGATGTGCTATTGGACACAAGAATGGTTATTATTCCGTTCCAGACTTTGAGTGCGTTGATTGAAACTGAAAATTCGTGAACACTGCTGAAACAGAATTGGTTTGTTAGTAGTACAAAAGGATTTTTATGAAAATGTGTTCGCGTTATAATTGCTGCCTAATCTAAATGGCTAGAAAAGAGTAAAACATTCGACAATAATATAAAGGAACCATAGTAAAATGTATAAAATATTTTGCATATACACGAAGTAACAAAAAAAACACACTTCAAATTTCGATATGATATCGATTTTCTACATTCATTTTCGTTGAAGACAAATATCGATATACCACAAAGAAAAGAATAGATAAGAAAATCATCATAAAATAAGGTGATATATCATATTTGAGGTCAAACTGTAATCGGTATAAATTTTAAGTGATTGAAACACATTTTTAATAAATAAAGAATTTCCTTACTTCTCATTGCTCTGTGCTCTCATTAAGCGGTAGAGTACGAGAACTTCAACGACGAACTTTCAGTTAAAGGTACACTGTAAAATCCATTCCTCCAGAGGCGGATCCAACAGGGGGAGACAAAGGGGCGATCATCCCCCGTCCGCCAGGAATATGACTTGACTTTGTAAAATACATAAAGGAGTGCGTTAACGAACTCGTTAATTTTTTTTTTCATTTGATACACAATATCTGGAACACTGTTCCTAGTTAATATCGCCAAGATTCACAGTCCTTGTCACCACTTATCCTTTCCCTTGCATTTCGTCCCGCATCGTAAAGGATTTTTTTATGCAGCGCAATGTTATTCCATACAGAAATGCATTTCAAACGAACCACGCAAATGCAAGAACAAAACTGAAAACAAAATAAATACTTCCGCTGCCATAAAAGTATTTTATTTGCACTATTTATAAAGCG
Source organism: Laupala kohalensis (assembly GCA_002313205.1). Lineage (NCBI taxonomy): Eukaryota > Metazoa > Arthropoda > Insecta > Orthoptera > Trigonidiidae > Laupala > Laupala kohalensis. The sequence goes on from NNCF01129548.1 coordinate 1,438,813, forward strand.
AGTGTTTCCTCGGAAAACGAAAGTAGCAAAGTTGACAAAGTTTCGCCCCCCCCCCCCCCNTCCCTTAAAGTATTTCCTTCGTCCTTATTTCGACATGTTTAGGATATCATTGACTTATTTAATAAAGAGTAATGCGAAAGATTCCATAAAGATGTCGCAAAGTCCAACGTTTATGGAACATCAATATGAATGCGGTTTACTAGATGAATGGTGTATCCGCAAACAATAGGTGTAGAAGGGAGGGACGGAGCTAGATGGGAAAACGAAAAAAAATGGCTTTCCTAGGATGGTGAAACATTAAAGCTGAGAGTGGTTTTCTATTAAAATTACTCATACCACGCTATTTTCAATTAACCCTTGGAAACACTTCGATCATTCTGAAAGTAATTGTTCTTTTTCCAATTATATCTATTATAATTTTGTGGAAACGCCTTACGTATGGGAGGAAAATGGTTGTAACATATGAAACCAATTCATTTTTTTTTAATTAAGAAGTTTTCTTATCCCCACAATTTTGCTGTCCAATGCTATTTTAAACAAGAGATTTAGTGATAATATTTTCAGTTGTTAAAAGTACTATAAATAAATTTGAACTGATCTTTTGAATACTCTTCATTATTTTCTTGATCTTTTTTTAAGAATCATATTCATTAATTTAAAAAAGCATAAATCTACTTATCCAGTTGCTTCATTTTATTTTGTCATCCTGAAGCAAATCCATTAAAATGACTAAAGTTGGTTGTTCCTTCACTATCACTTCTATCAACCAATTACAATGACACTCCTTTCTTTACTAAACAAAGAAAAACTACTATATTGTGAAAACATTACTTACTGAGTTTCTGGTACCACTCAAATATACAGAAGCAAAGTAAGGGAATTAATAGTTCACTCACGAAATGAGAATGTCTACTATAATTTATGTCATATTTTTGAAACGCCTCTATCAATCTCACTAATTCTACGAGTATTTCCATGAGTAAGAGGTGTTTAATCGAAAAGCACTATATACAGAAAAATAATAGTACACGATTAGTCGAATTTGAAATTCAACAATAAAATTATGATTATTTAATATGTAGTAATAACTTTCATTTACCCAATACAGGATTTTGAGGGAAACGATTACCTGGTTGACGGAGATTGAATTGAATCCCATCGAAATTACTTAAAAAATGTTTTCAGCAAATATTTCTCACGAGTTGGGAAAGTAGGGAATCTCCATCTCAATACCCATGTTCTTCGTTTCCATCATCGCGCATGCCAAAATTAAAAGTTCATTCTCGAAACAAAAACTAATGAAATTTTAAAATAAATAGCTCACCATACAACACATTTCAGCATGGAAAAAGCTATAATAAATCCTTGTTTTCGCAATATATTAAAACCATTAATATATGCAATATTTATTATCAATGACTACGTTCCCTAACATTCTTTAAAAGCAATTATGACGCCTCTATAAAAAGAAATAGACATAATGTTAGATACTTTAGAGTAATTTCTGTTTACTCATTTCCATAAATACAGTGCTAGCATTTCCATATTTCTGTGATGTAAGGAATAGCGTGAAGTCTTTCTCCGACAATCCTACCATACCTTCTAACTTGAATGGATTTCTTTTTTCTGAGCACAGTTTGGTGTTGTTCCTTCTTTGATCAGTCAGTTAACTTTACTTCATGATAGTTATTCAAAATAAAAATATTCTGACGAAATAATCGAGAGTTGTGGAAATATTTTTGAAATAAAGCATCGATAATGAAGATATAACCACCGTTGTTTCAGAATGTTCGATTTGATGACCAATTATCCACTTTCAAGACGACATATCATCCTTTACATCACATGCGTACTATCCAGCAAGAACGATGTAACATCATCTACATCCCATTGCTAATTATACCGTTAGTTGATAACCCTAATTAACAACATAGCTATGTGAACACTCACAAGGTATAACTAACTTCCCAATCTTAGTTTCATACCTATAACCTCACTAGGAATATTCTTAAAACACTTTCACACAAACACAACAAACAAAGCAGTACAAGAACTTAATATAATCACTTCATTCTAAAGTCCTTCACGTGGAATGCGCACAAGTGAACTGTCATTTCACTCATATGCATGTGAATTTTAACTATTGCGCTCAAACCTTTCGAAAGGAAATTTTCGATCGCACTTTCGATTGGAATATTATAGCTGAACATTCCTCTCCAACGCTTAAAGGATCTCTTTTATCGCACGACTGGATTCGACACTGCAGACCAACACGACCAACAGTAAGAAAGGAGAAAAAATTCACAAATAATCCATTCGAATGTTAAAAGAATCGAATATATTAATAAATATAATTTATAAACATAAATTAATAGATAAATTAAAAAAGATAAATAACAAAAATATTTAAATGAAAACAATCCAAAATGTCTGAAATGAAGTCTTTTTTCAGGAAATCTAATTTTTAATTTTTGGTACCGCCGGAGGATACCCAGTGAATACTAACAAACAAACAAACAATCTGAGTGCATATAGTCACTTGTGTATTCGAGTACTAAATATACAATAATTGTTTATTTTATCTGGTCGCTGCTTAGGATAGATTTAACCATATACAATGTGTAAGCCGCGTCCCTTGTTTCACGAACTGCACGAACAATGTATTGGAAAAATGGAATTCACGGTGAACGATCATCTTGAAGAAAAACACTACTTTAGGACTCTGAGGATTAATAAAGATATATTTAAGAGCTAACTTTGTAGTTGACTTGATCCTGAATTCGGTAAATATGTAGACTGTATTTCTTGATAAAAATATGTGCCATGACTTTATGCCAACTTGAGGGTTATTATCTCTCTAATTAGTTTTACTGTAGTGACGTAATTTTAAATATGTCTCAATAAATGTACAAAAGACGGTGAAATGTTTCGGGACGATCCCCTCGACTCTCCTAAGAACAATTTTATTGTTTTTTAATAGGTAATAGACATTACTACTGCTGAGGCCCACAACAAGGTAGAAGATTATAATTAGAATTGCCGTAGCAAACGTAATCGTATTTTCTATTACCACCCAAGCAATGTAACGTTTATAAAAATAAATATTAATTTTCTCATATCATATATGATTCTACTACACACGAGGAGTTCACATGCTGCACACCAGAATAATATTTATTTTATGTCAAAAAGGATTGGCTAAAAAAATAATAATTCCCTGGGGCACATAAACAGAAAATAATCGCTGACCTAAGACTAATAGATGAAGTGTGAATATAACTCAGGAAGAAAGATTGATGGCATATAATTAAATCTCCTCTTTAGATTCAGTCTTATAATCTTATTCACAGTGTGATATTTAAATTCATTTGGAATAATAAAATATTTTCACATAATATATAACCTATCGTTTCTAATTCTAGGTAACTGAGTAATGTTACAAAGTTTTACACTAATTTTTCTTTAATAAAAGCTGTAAGGGAAAGTATGGGATCTACTATATAATACAATACCGCTCGTTTAGAATTCAGTTAATATTCCTGAGTCTAAATCTTATTATTGTGTATTACTATAAATTAAGTTAAGGAACAAAAAATCGTCAATTTTTGAACATTTCTTCTGACGTTTTGGAGAAGTAAGGCTCTTCAGTAGCCGAAGCAACACACTTCAACTTGGATGGTTGGTACAACGCGTGGCAAATGAGGGCAGTTGCGGGGACCCCAGAAGCAGAAACAGGCTCTTGATGCGCGCAACCGAAATATCAATGGCGGTAATCGAAAGCTGAGCCGTATTCGCGCGACGATTAGCGGGGTGCGAATCACCGCCTTCGCATGCCTGCATCGCACCACCGCCCCTGCCCTTCCGCCGCTCCCTGCCCTCCCCTTTCACTTCCCATCTCATTTCACTTGTCATCCCTTTTCTCCCCGACTTTAGTCAGCCGTCTATCGCCACTCTCTGTCCTTGTATGGCCGTCCACGTCACGGCCATAGTTCCTCGCGAACCCGCCACTTCTTTGGGTGGGAGTGCTTTCCCAGATGGTCCCGCTGCGACCGGTCGCTTTCCTGCTATCCCTCACTGTCCCAGCGCGGACTGTCAGCCGGCGACTGCCTCGCTGCGTCGTTCCAGCATCCGCTGTACTCGCAACCCCGCATCATCGCGACACACACCTCCTCCCACTCACATGGCGTCTCCGCGCACGCGGCGTTCCATCATCTCCAGTCTCTCAATGTCCGAAGAGGAATTCTCATTCCCTAATCACGAGGGAATATTGGAATGATATTTGTGTCAGCTCGCTCGCATTAATACTCACATCAAGGCTATCATAGTTTTCATTTATGCCTATTTTTCGTAACAAATTCCTCTTGGCAAAGTAAAAAGGCATATTTGACACTAGAAATTGGAAACAGAAGCCCATATTTTTAGAGAGAAAATATAATGGGTATAGAATACTATAACGCCCAAAGTTTCTTTTAAGAAACAGGTAAATGCACAAATTTGAATATGTAATATTAAGATGCAGATTTCATAAAATTCTCACTCCCCCACTTCTTGTCTACATATTTCTCGAACTTATTGCTTCCGTCGAAGCTCTGCGTCTTACACTGAGATAATTTTTCAAGATTTCTATTCTTTTTAATGCAATGTTTATTACTTTCCATGTCATCAATGTTTAAGATTTTAGTCAGTTCATTCCGAGTGCATTAATTGGCCTTAAGATTTGGCTTAATGGAATTTTGTATTTACAAATAACTAACTAGTTGTTATCTAACAATATGAATTTTGTAATATGTTAACTGTGTTAGTTTTATAGAATACTCATATTTGTCAGCGGTAAAGGAAGAAATATTATTTCATGAATTTTATAGTTTGTATGTTCTCTTAATACTCATACTTATGAGTATCGACTGAATTCTGTAAAAGATCAGTTTTCTCTCAAACGTTTTATGACTTGTTAAAATATTTAATTAATACTAGTTTCTTAATACTACAGTAATGAACGTTTCTATTTCATCTCGTACAATTGAAAAATTTGATATTTTCGCTTTCGTCAAAATAAAACCAGATCCCTTGGACATTCAACGTTGGAACAGGTCCTGAAATTACCAGCTTGACGTAAAAATCTCTGAAACTCATTCGTTTCTCCCGAAAGCTACTTGTTTTAATTATGCAGTTTCTTTACAGTGTTAGAATTATGGCTCTTGTTCTTGCTGTTGGAGCGAATTTGTAAAACTGCGGGCTCCGGCGTCAGGCTCCTGTGGAGGCGGAAGCGGCCGTGAGGAAAGAGAGCGACGGAAGAGTGAGGAGACTGCGGGATGGGTGGGGACGAGCTCCGTGATGAAGAAGCGGGAGGTGTAAGGGGCGGGGAGAAGGGCAGGACCGGATCGCGTCGGGGAGGAGGTAGGGGACAAGGATGAGAAGAAGTAGGTGCTCCTTGACCCGGCGTCGCGGAGCGCAGTTCGTCTCGACGACGGCGTTGCCTGCGATAAAAGGTGCGCAGCAACGTAAAGAGGCGCTGCCACCAAATGAATGCGATATTTTCACTGAAGATGCGGGATTCCACTGCAGGGCATGCGAGGCCACGCTTATAACCCGAAAAACGTAAAAAACCGTATTAATTTCAGAGGGGGCTCGCAAAGGCTGGTATGATCAAATGTATTTAGTTCATAATCGTAATATAGTGGTGCCAGAAAAAATACCTTCCATTTTCCATAATTCCATTGATTTTTTTCTACTCTTGACATTTTTATGAGTGAACTCGTGCTATTAAAACCAAGTTAATAAAAAGCAGTTTTTCCGTTTATATAAATTTTCTCTTCATGCATAACGATTAATACATTCCGCAGTACAATGGGATGAATTCGCCGCACGTTTCCGCTAAATTATATTTTACCCATGAGAAATTCAAAAATAAAAAACAAACAAAATTAACTTCGGAAAAAAATTAATAAAAGCTGTACAGCACTAGTTTCTATTATGGTTTCTTATCATTTGATGTGGACATGTTAAGTACCTTTTTTGAATAAAATATTCCAGTTACTTAATACGATAAACACTTAATACAAATACAAAAACTTACTTAACACAAATACACTGAATAAACGGTTTATATGTTTCCTCACTTTAAAAAAATCACAACAGTTCAGTTTAATGTATCACTTTTCTTTATGATTTAAAAAATTTGGAAGTTTCATTTTATGTGGTTGAACACTCACACCAACTTGGTGTTCTGTCCTTATGAAATATAGTGTTTGGTCGAATAATTTGTAATATATACAGAATATCAGTTTATTAAAGAGTGTTAACCGGAGCTTTTTAAATATCCTTTTTTAAGAATGATGTCATATGTGTAAACTCAAATTGATATCATTGTTTCCAGAACACCTCTGATTTCTTAAGATAATGATCTACACATGTACATGAAAGGAAGAGTTTGTGTGTTCGTGTGTCTGCCGCATAGAGCCAAAGCAGATAAGTAAAAATCTTCTAAATTTTGTCAATGCATTCTGCATAAGGGATCAAAAAAAAAAATAAGAAGTGATTTTTTAATTATTGATTTCATTTTTTTATATTCTTTTAAGCGTTTCTTAGATAAGATGCGGGGCGCAGATAAACTACGAAGAGGCCTGGAGTATGAAAATTCAGCTCCCGAATTCTCCTGAATAAACCTTAATACACCACTTATTTTTTTCGAAATTCGATTTAGATAATTTTTTGAACCTAAAAATATTTTGTTTTTCTTGCCTAGTACAGAGACTTTGAGACCCAGAGCTTCGAAATTAGGAACAGTGTTCCCCAAGGTTTATCCACGGGAACCTGTGAAGGAGTTTTGAAAATTAAAAATGGGATTTACTAGAGCAAAACTTAGTTTAAGGATTCAAAATTTGGTAGAGATGTTTTTTGGGGTGGGCTCAAGTGCACTACAATTATTTTTCAAAATAAGAATTAGTATTTTCTTCATTTTGTTTTAATCTGTTGTTGGTGTCAGCCGCGGAGCGTCGAGCTCCAAAATCCGGCATACGTGTATCATAAGGTGTGTTCAAGAGCAATACTTTCGAAATTTTGTTTATTTTTTTTACAGTCACCAATTGCAAGTTAGGGAAAATAACTGCACAAACATCGATTCTTTGACGCTGGCAAAAGAGTGGGTCGTCTTTATCATATTTAATTCTGGCAAATCTGATTTAAGGGAAGGGAAAATTGCCACGAGAATAACTAAATTCGCGTGAAATCAAGAATATTCTTAAGTATTTGAAATATATGAATCACAAAAAAGTTTGTATCAAATACAAAAACTCTAAGCAAATATTTTCTCAATACTCTACGCGGTAAACCTCTTGTATGGTGAAAGTTCTGTAAACATGGAAATAAAAATATTAAGGGAAAATCTAATGGTTAGACATTATAAATAATGTTCGCAGAAGAGTTTCAAATATTTTTCAATAATTAAATTTAGGTATGCAAGATAAAACAGCTAAGTAGGATGGGAGAAGGGAATGGATATGTGTAAAATTGTAGGAAATATTTTCATCTATAATCCAATATAGAGTGAAACGCATTATAATCTGCACTCACAAGTAATTAGACTAAAATGGCCACCTATCTTGAGCCCAGGCAGCGAGAAATATTCGTGAAATTATAGGAAGCGCGGACTGTACCCTCTTGTGGCCACCCCGTTGGGAATGCTAGGCGCCACCCCTTGCCGCTTGTGTCTTTACTCCTTGCGACCCCTTCGGAGGTGGCAGCGTCTCCTCGCGACGCAGTCACCCTCGTTCTTGCTAACGCCCTTCTTTCTTAACTGGCACCCCGGTGTCGGCTGTGGAGAGGGTGGTGACGGTGATGGTTGCAATGCCAGAGGAGGTTTTTGTTCGCGCCGTATACGGACAGTACGAACAATCACAGAGGCAGGGATAGGGCGAGAGTCCCTGATGGTAGGCGTACTCTCCTGGGAGGAACGCAGATTGGCGAAGTGCTCAAGATCTACGAGGAGGAGAAAGACATTTTTCTAATCGTATTTTACTTATTATGCTTATGTTGGTATCCATTGTATAAATCTTCCTTTACTGATTATTCTGAAAGTATTTGAGAACAACCAACAAATAAATTTAAAAACATTTTTGCTGACTAGATGCACGAAAATGAACGAAAAATTTCATAGATTTTACAAGAAAGATTATGCCATGAGTTATAGTAAATTGTGAAATGATATCGATTCCAATCAAATATTACAATTTACCGAGAAAGGTTTGCACAGTGCACATGAACTAATTTCATTCCAATTCATTTTTTTATTATCCTCACAGAGACAATCATAAAATAAGGTGGGACATATTACATTAAAAATTAATATCACATCCCTGTGTTGTCACCCAATATGGATGTCAAAATTCCCGATCCCCCAAAACGCTAATTTAAGTTTGTTTTGTTTTATAATTATTTTCCTAGAATGATGTAAACAAAACAACATGTGTGAAGGAAAGTACTCATATATCCTACTCGAACAGCTTCAGTATGGGTGGTGGGGAGAGCAAAGACATTCGAAAAATACTTCTGCAATATATGATGTAATCAGCTCTAAAATGCTTTTCAGGAATTTTGGATCACATCGTTACTGCATGAATCAGCAAGTAATCATTGTAAGTTATGTCTCTTGACATATTATTTACCTACCACTTGAGAGAAAGAATACAATGTACTTGAACTACCTTGCCAATATTGTATTTAAATGACACGTCTTTCGGCAAGTTGTCTTATTTTCGTATTATGTCAACGCTGAAAAGAACTGTAAAGTCTAAGTAAAACTGGAAATTGTTTATCTGGAAACAGTAAAAAAGAATCCGAAGTTATTTCATTATTGTATATTAAATTCCATTTGAGATCCATAATCTATGAGGGTGACCGTATTTCATTGAAATAACGGAACAATTTATTCTTGCGTGGAATCATACGGTTGTGAAAGAAATATATAAATACTATTTTCCTGCACATTTTCCGTACTACCTCAATCTGCTCATAATATTTTGGTTGGAAACTTCTTTTGGCGCAATAATTCGAAAAGAAACAATGTATCACACCTCTCATTTTTAGTTTCATTATATTTTTATCCAAAATACGTCAATAAACAAAGCAATTAATATTTTTCTTGACAGTTGAATATTTTTGAGTCGTAAAAGTAGACAAGTTACAGGAATGTATTGAGACATAAAATACAAAAATACAAATCGCTTGTGATTTGTATTTTTGCATTTTATGGCCGAAAGTATAATCTGATCAAAAACGTTAGTACTTGAACTTTTCAAAAAGTTTAAATTGGTTAAATTAATTTGGATTAGTTTTAAATAATTAACTTTATTCTATTCCGTTTTTAAAATAAGATCCTCCTTATTGAATACTTCTACGGTATTACTTCTCAAAAAATAATTGAAAAATTCGTTTCTCTAAAGATAAAGGAGATGTTGCATATATATATATATATATATATATATATATATATATATATATATATATATATATATATATATATATATATATATA
>NNCF01129548.1:1448547-1487290 GCA_002313205.1 Laupala kohalensis
TATATATATATATATATATATATATATATATATATATATATGTGTGTGTGTGTGTGTATGTGTGTGTGAATACATTGATTTTTAAGGCGCAGAAGAGCTGATTCACACTCTTAATACCACTCTTAAGACCGTGATCATCCCTTCTGATGGAATATACTTTGGGAAGGAGTTGAAATGTAAAAATAAACGAAAATGACTTATATTAGTGTTGGGATCATTGTTTTCTGGGTCGATGAAATTAGTAGTGACATTCTCCAAGACATCAATTTTCGAAATCAGTCCGTATACACACCTTGCCCCCATAGGGAAGGGGGTGCTGTGTACAAATGATCGAAAATGATACATTACAGTGACGAGTTTTCAGAATTGCTGAGTTGATTGTAAAATCCTGCTATCTTGTAAGGCTATATTCTGCCTCCAATGGAAATAAGACACTCCCTGCACCCCCTGGGTAAGGGGTGGGAATGGGTTGACAAGGAAAAATAATCGAAAGTTACCAATATAAGTGTGGAGATGAAAGGCTTAGGGGTCGCTGAGATTATTAATGAGATTTCCCATGCTGCTTAAATCCACAATCAACTCTACAAATCCCAGCACCGCAGGGAAGGGTATAACATAAAAATTATCAAAAATTATATCAGTGACGAGTAAGAGTATTGGGTATCGCTGAGAGGAATGGTGTTATCCCTTTGAGAAAGAATAAATCTGGAGGCATATTATGGAATTCATTCGAGCAAAATTGCGGGTACTCAGCTAGTTTTAATGTATTTTGCACGTTGGATTTTACTTCTAGTCGTTCCCCATCGTAAAATTAAGCATCATTCATCAAGTTATTTTTATAAGTTGCCTTTTGAGAAACGGGCGTCTCTTTTGGAATCTTTAACTCATAATTTATATTCAGATTTTACTAAGCATACAATTATCAATGATGTATTCATTTATGAATGTGAATATTTTAGTATTTTTATTATTTATATCAAGTTAAACTTTACGTTTCTGAATTGATGAATCAGATGGAAATTTTGAGTAAGCAACATTCACATGATATATCGCTTATTTTAGTTGTTTCTGTTATAGATCCAATTCTACAGTATACCATAACTGAAGTATCACACTATAAAAGTGTTGCGCGAAGTTTAAAGAATCAAACAGTAAGCAAATCCTCTATTGCATATATATCATTCTGTAAGTTTAGTTTCACCGCTATTGAGGATGTATTCCAATTACAACTCTTGCACACCATTGTGTAAAAATGTTTTATTATTGTTCTTCAGATGTATATAAAAATGATTTTCCTAAATATCGACCTATTGAATAATGATAGAACTAAGAAATATAAATTGGGTCCTAATAACTCTGTTTTATTGGATTTGCTGTCTTCGCATCCGTAAGCATTCAGAAAGGCTCTGAAAAATAGTGTTAGTATGACGTCATGCCGATGATGAATAACTACACAAGTTTCTAACTCTGTCTTACCCAGAACACAACGCTTTACTCACATATTTTTTTCAGATGATAATAGCACAATGATAGCGCATGCAGAAATGGATTTTTTACGAGTACCTAAGAGTCAGATTGAAACCTCGAGGCACACGTTGTATGCGAGATCAAACTCCTGACACAGTAAACGTCTGCAGATACTCAATCCACATCAGAGTGCACAACCTTCGATAAGAACACGACGCATAGCCTTGTCAGATACAATGAAACATGGTTCAAGCTGACTGCAATATGCAATAGAATATTACCACATCACCCTTTTAATCATACTTACAATACATTCAAATTTGCAATTGACAGCGAGCAAAAATGTAAATTAAATCTTTGTATGCAATAGAATTGAATGAAGCATACGAAATTGATGCAACTCTTCTCCATATCCGTTATGATCCAGTGAGTGAGAATACATCGTCGGTGACTCAGACGGTGAAGCCGATGGGCAGAACCAAGACTGGGAGACAAGACATACAACTCTGGCACCAAGAAAGAAACATTACCCACTTAAAATTCAAATGCGAAGATAGCTGCATCAGAGCTTTGAACAAATCGTAGCTTCTTCATAAATTATTCGACGGGGATAAGTTCAAGATGTATATAATTATTGCTTCGAAGCAACAATTATTAAAAGTAATATAATGCAGACTACCACTCCGAATATTAACACACGGAAAGGGCATCTAATAAATTATGAAAATTTGAAGAGTGTAATGAATATACCGTCAACAATATCGGAAAGTACAATACCCATTTAATGGCATCATCGGTCATCTTTGGACAAAAATGTTACATTTCCATGGCGCTAAGCGACATGGATTACGTGTTTCCAAAATAAATTTAAATTTTTCAGTTCATGCAAAATGTTCCGACAAGCTTTTGTAGTTGCACTGAAGAAAAATATGTCTTTGGATTTGAATGTTCCTACTACAATGAAAAACGCCTCGGAATGAATGGCAATATGTGCATGAGTGTCACCGTCGGCTTTATATATACTGTAGATTTCTAACTTGGTTATCCGTTCGTTCCGTTTCTCTTTTAGTTTAGTTTTCAGCTATAAGCTGGCTTAATTTATAAATGAAAAACATACAGCTTAAGAGAGTATTCAGAAAGAAGTATTCGTCCATTCCAAGGTGTGGTTCATCCCAGAAATGAAGAAGCAGCACATTTGCCCTTCTTCTTTTTTACCAGACTTTTACCATTAATTTGCTCCAAAAACCTATTACTTCTTCCTAATATTTCACCCCTACATTCATCCTATTACCTCGAACTTAAATGAGAATAAAATATTTTTCTTCCTCCTTAGTTTCAATTACCTGAAATAGTTACTCCCATGCCAACTTCATTTCAAGTCAAAATTAATTACTAAGAAAGTATCTTCTTCAAACATATATATCGAAGGGATTCGAACAAATCGACATCCCATGTGGGGGACACAGTATTCACTATGAATACTATTTGCAGTCATTTAGTTGAATCAGGTAATGTACTAGCATTCCCACTAGTAAACTGTTGAATAATGTAGATATGCTTTGTCTTTTTCATTTTGTCAAGTTATAACCATTAGCGCATGTTATGGTATTTTTCTTCTAACCACAATTCTTATAAGTTGGGACTTAAAAACTCTCCTATAGTCTTCCTTTATGTTCGTTTTTATTATTTTTTATATAAGAGGAATATAAAGAGACTTCAGTAATCTGTATTCGGATGAATACAACTTTGTATGTTATGTATGAAGTGTTAATTGGTAGGATCGGTTAAAGAATTAAAATTGATAAGGAAGGTCTATTTTCAGATTACCAAGTAAATATTGAAATGACTGTTTCGTTTTGTTAAGTTTCTCTAGAGTATGACTGGTGTTGCCTTCCTTGCGAAGTATGATTATTGGATGCCATGTTTTGTAGCCCTTATAACAACCTCATAAAAGGTCGAAAAGTTAGCATGAATAAAAATATTTGTATTTCACTTGGCCTGAATGCGAAAAATTGATATTCCCGACTATGTTTATTGTATCTTTGATATTTTTCTTCGGTAATTACAAAAACACCTCAAAGGTTTTTAATATTTCAATTGTCTAGTGAATTATAATCTCGATCTACCTCAATTAATTTGATTCTATGAAACGCCATACAAAGATCTTATATTGGTTCTCAATTACTATTCTTTTGTGTATTTAAGGTGTAAATTTTATTGTGCCTCCAATTTTCGTAGATTTTTTAGAATAACTTACACATTTCCCTGGGAATCCTTATATCTGTATAGTTAAGACTAGAGAAACAAATGGAAATTTATTTTTGAAGTCAATGGTTTTCAAACACTCTTCGGTCAGTGTTTTAATTTCGATAGAATAAAATTCGATTACGTTCAATGGTAGATCGATTCATATGAGAGAAAGTTATAGACGAATTCATTATTCAAAAAAAAATGTTTGAATGAATGATACTGCAAACCGTTATTAGATACAAGTAAACAAAACGTATTTCATTATAAACGGTATACTTCAACGACTACAGAGCTTAATGAGAACATTGAAATTTTCAACCATTACACCGAGGTTGTTCAGAAGATAACTGATCAAGACAACTTATTTCCAATCGTAAATATCTTAAGATGGAAGTGGTCCGGGACCAAACCTTTCTAAGTTTTGCTTTCAAACAACAAAGAAGGGGAAGATGATGGTGTGATTTACACTCACTTCATTTATATATCCTCTAGCAAATCTCATCATTGCTCTTATACCCTGAAGATTTTTATAAGGGTATATGACCATGTATTTGTACCCGACACAGCATTGCATTATTAACAGGATAATATTTGAATCGATTTCTTCTTTTTGTAAGGTCGGAGGGAAACAAATCCTTATTTTCGGGAAACAATGACAAACTGTTTATCTGGTAAAATATACGTTATTTGATTAATATTTCGTTCATTATTTCTAGGAATCACCAACATAAATATGAGTATAATCAACGAATTAATTAATTTTTAAAACTGTATATTATTTACAAAATTTTAAAATTGGAATCGCACATCCTTTTCTTATGAATATGTGGGGACAAAACGTCTCCAAATAAAAAAGCCTTAAAGCATTTGTATTTGGATGAACAGTAATTAGCTATTTCACAAGGAAATAAGTGCATTTGAATAACTAAGCGAAAAACGTTGACTTTACATTACGTCCCAAAATTTTCTTTTTTCGATCATCCCTTCTCCACCAAACCCATTACCCTTCAATACAATCTACTTAAATGTCACTACTGTTCTCATAAACCTGCTAAAATATATTCATTCTTGAATTCTATGACCATTCTTTTCTTACCGACCTATTCACAGTTTTTTGCGAAGTTTGACAATATGGTATCAGTAAAAAGTATATTTTCCTACCACACATTGAAGAAAATTATTTGTTGGTATATTCTACAGAAACAGACAGCCCTAACCATCTTCCTGGGCGACGTTCATTTTGATGCATCAAAGTTTGGAGTAAGAATTAAAAATACCAGGAAGGGAAAATATTATTTTATTATAGTATGTATACATATGTTTTAATGCAGTCTTTCTGGATTTTGTGGTAAACAAAATGAAACAAACTCTGAAACGAAACGAAAACATTCCGCACCTTTGGCCCTTGTTTACCACAATACTATGATGGAGCATTTAACGAGCAAATAGTGATCACACAAACGTATTTTTTCAAAAGAAATCGATGACCTGATACTTCAGAGATGGAAAATTACAAATATATAAAAGAAACTCAAAATATATCACTTACACTCTTTTAAAAGGACCGATTTCTTTATTCATGGGTCATGACTCGAGGTGAGGAATTTCCTTATTTGTCAATTAAATAGTAAGAAGAGTGTTATTAGTACAAATGAGACAACTAACATAGTGGTAATGAATTTAGATTTCTTTTCTCAGCTCCATGCTTTACTCATGGGCACTGCCATACTTTGTGACATCAAAATGTCTTACGACATACTTCCAGGTTCATTGTTCATTAACTTCCAAGACTATCTATACTTTCCAACTCTAATACGTCTGTTATGCTACACTAATAAGAGATAAATGTGAAAACCGTTTTCGCTGTTGTGAGAATATTGAATTATTATTCGTAGCGTGGTAATTGCGTTTTCCTGTTTTTTATAAGTTCGGTTCAACGCAGTCTGGTGTGACAGATAACTTTCTTTTAAGTTACATTTCACATAAGATTTGAAAACGCTTGAGGGGAACAGAATAAATAAAATTATATATATATATATATATATATATATAGATGTGNTATATATATATATATATATATATATATATATATATATATATATATATATATATATATATATATATATATATATATATATAAAAATAAGTAAAGGACAAAAATTGTATAATCTATTACATAATGTGGAAAACATCTTATTAAATATTAATTATTACCTTCACTGTTTTCATTTTATATGCCATGATATTGAGGAAGTTTCATTTTGGCAATTGCTGGATGTGGCAAAAATATACGACACATGTTCAATCCCATTGAAAGTTGGAGAGAAAACAGAAGTGTTAATTAAATCCTCGAAAGTATGTGATGGATATGCCATGCGCAGCTTCACGACGACGAAAAGAAGAACAAATAATGAGCAGCAACGTAAACAGTGTCTGTCGTTAGGAAGGGGTGATCATGTATGATAGTGTATGTTGTTAAGAGCTTTAATGACCTTGACGTTGACGAGCCCTAAAGCCCCACAAATAATATATGTTGTTCTTACTAAAAATAAACAGCCACAAAATATAGGAAATACAACGATAAATTGAATCCACGACTGTTCAGACGATTCTGAAGGATTTATATTAGTCACATTCTAAACCTTTGACCAATTCATAGGAAATATTAATAGTGACTTTAATAATGATTAATATGAAAATATAAATTAATAATAATTTTACATTTAATAGATATTTAATTATAAATGGGCTGTTTGCTTAGAGGCAGTAATAATATTGTGCCCTTTTTAAGAAATTTGGCTTTCTTCGAGCAAATTTTTGTAGGTGCGAGAAAAAATTGTATTTCTTCAAAAATTACTATTTTTAAACATATAAATCGCGAAACTGGAAAAGTTGTGATCTTTGATCTCACATTTCTTTAGAATAATTTCTGGGTGAAAATCTTCATGCCCCTAAAACGAGAATAGTGCTCTGAACTTGTAAGGCGCTGTCAGGTGCGCCCAAGCAGTCCGTGGAAGGACTAATGTAATCAGATTGAACAGTTTCAGGTCAGCTCCGAAAGCGCGGAAGAAACGGAGAGGAAGGGAGAAGACGCTTGCGGTGGCAGTCGCGCTTCTTTCCCCGGAGAAAAAACTTCCCGCCGACATCTCCGCCCAGACACCCGCCCCCTTCGCCCGTTGTGGCACGCGCCGCTGCCACTGCTCGGCGGAGGGGCGAAGGCGCGGCCGAGAAGGCCTCTCGCCGCTGGTTTCGCGAAGTAATGGGCCGCCCAGGTAGCCATGAATATTCATTCCCGTTATTATTCACTTGTATTTTCACTGCGAACGAAGTACATCTTCTCGCTCCTTTTCTTTTTCTTATTTCTTCGTGGATGGAGTTTTTCGTCTCTTCGATTGGTGCTAAGGAAACGGGATGGCAAGGAGCGGAGTGAGACGAGAGCAGCAGCAATATGCGTGATACCTTCTCATACGTATGTCTGAACATCATGGAATATTCATTTCGTTACCAGAAACGAAGTCTTCCTCGCATGGCTAAAAGAAGAATAGAAAGAAGACGTGAAGGTGGTAGAATTGCAAGCGGTGGGGCACGCAACGACGGATAAGTCTGCGATTCATGGGTCGAGAAAAGGCGGGGAGGGGGACGAGGTAGACAAGATGTTCGCGAACGAGCGCCCGCGTCTTAGCATAATTGCAGGTTTCGGGTCGGGAAGAAGGGAAATAAGTGGCAAGTGGCGCAGAATAAAAGTAAGGAGGCCAACTACCATGGACAGGGTCACAGATATGGGTGGGAGGTAGCCTCGGGCCATATTGTGTGAGGCGCAAAGGAACGACAACGAGGCGTATCTGAGAAACGAGTGGGAAGGCGTGGACAGCGGCGGGTTGATGAGGCTAGGGTGACGCGGGCGGGGCCGAAAGCGGAGCGTAGTGAGGCCACACCGGACGCCTGGCGGATTCGATTTACAGAGTGGTTTAGGCATCCCATGCTTATTCATCGCGGTTTATCTGGACGCATGTGATTGTGTGCAGCATCGCATGTGCGTGTTAGATGCGAAGCGGGAAACAATCGTCTGCGGTTTATTCCAGTGCTTCGGAAATGTCGTGCGGAACCTACTCGCAACACTGAGCCGCCAGCGCTTGCTCCTGTTGCTGAATGCCGATCTCACTAACTATAATACTGGTTCATAACCGAATTAAACGCTTCCTTTGTCACCTGTTCGGGCGAAATAATTGAGCCGAAGTTCTTCTTTAATGAGCTGAATGACTATGTCTGTCATACCTATTAGGATCCGAATACGTCGGTAACACGCACTCGTACGAGGCTATGTAGGTGACATTAGAAACGAACATTATGGAAAGGAAAACGTACATTGTAAGTGCGTAACGCAGCCCTTCTGAAACGTTCTTTCTTAAAAAGAATTAATGAAAGTATGAGCGTGCGGGTTGTAGTATGTGTTGGCTGAAGACGTACGACAGAAAGGTATCAATAGTAACGTTCTGCAGTCACTCGCAATCCTGCTTTCGTAGTATTAAGATCTCATGTGTCATCAGAAGGAGATTTATGCCTTCCCAAGACATTACATCGTGATGATACTTGCAAGGAACCGCATTTCACACCGTTGCCGCGGGCGGAAAACAGCAGGACATGACACGGAACGAATACAAACGACGGGGAAAGAACATGAAGCGGTTATGGAGGAAGAACAGTGGAATGAAGAATGAACTTACTCGGGGGGGGGGGGGGTTGTGAATGTAGGGNTAACTTTGCCAAATGGTCAGTTCATAGGTATTACATTTGAAAATAGCGATTTACGTTGATTCTTATTTTTCATTGAGTTTAGCTACTGTTGTAAAAATCGAATAGATGAATTAGTATAAAGAACAATTCCCTTTAACAAAACTATCACGGAAAAATATTATCGATGGATGGACAATGTGAACACAAAAGACCAATTTACCAGAATGATAAATGGTAAATGAGAAAAATGTTTAATCCTAACTTACTAATATTTTGTTTGTTTGAGAAATAGTTATGCGCTATTACAAGTGTTATAATGATTGGACAAACACAGACATCGTTTATGTGCCTGTACCTTTAAATTTGGAACACATCTCTGCCCATTGATTAGTTCAAACTTGAAATACTACGGTCCAAATATTTATTTTAATTTTGATTTGTTACAAATGGTTAAAATGAACTGAGTCAGGAGAGGGACCCTTATGAGGTGAATGTTCTATGGTTTATTTGTTAATTTTTAAAGATAATGAGAATAAAATGACGATAGAAATAAAGAAAACTCAGGCAACAACACACATTAATTAACAAATATTTGTCGAGAATAACCTACTGAGAACCATGTGAACATAGATAATGAAGACAACTAGAATACAGGATATGGCAATGATCCGTGGTAAGCACTGAGATGTTCATTAATACTGGAGATTTCGCAACTGAATGAAAGATCCAAAACCACTCCATTCGAGGATCACGTCACCTCCATGTTGGTAAATTAAGAAAAGACCATCAGTGCCTCTTCTGAACGATTCTTCTCTGGAATAGAAATATTTCTTGTCTCCTGTCTAATGGTATGAAGCTCAGGTTCTTCTATTGAATTTCTGTTTTCGTTCAATTATAATCTAAAAAGGTTTTTGATGTTGAATTCCTAATACATGATGTAATGATGACAAATAAAAGAATAAATAAAAAATTGATTCCTCAATATAACAATAGTACGTCAACTCACAGTGAAGAGTTAATGAAGCTCTGTTTTCCTTTGTGTCAAACGCACCTTGTCAAAATGAATCAAAACATAATTTTCCCTTTCAAAACAAACGTATGTTACTTGTCAAGCACATTTCTTGAGATGGACTATTGACGGCATGGATACATTGTTGGGTGAAAGCAATAACAAATGTTTTGGTACTCTAGTTCTAAAAATCTTAGGTATGAGTACCAATGAAACAGCTGCAGAACGCCTGCTTCAGTACAATTGGCAAAGTAGTTCGATTGTAAAAATTGAACTATCAGTACCATGAGAGTGTGAAAAAGCGAGAAGACGATTCAGCGATCTCGATGAGAATGAGTATATTATAGAAATATATAAACTCATACAAAAATAAAATATAGATATATCTGGGTATAAAGTATTAATAGCACTGCTATGTTATTACTTGCTTCCAGAAAGATTTCGTAAAAGTGGTTTCTTCAAAATCTTATATTTACATTCTCGTATACAAATAATAGATACGAATTAATATGTTCCAACCATTTCTGATCCCGAAAAAGGAATTTTTGGAATTCCGTATGTCCATCTGTACATTATCTTCATCGAATTTCGAGAAAAATTCTCATTTCTTCAAGGTTTACCTTAGAGAATGCGCGTGCTCAAAAATCTAAAATATGTAGCGTGATACGTGTTACGTAAATATAATTTTATTCAAGGCACACGATCATGCAATTTCGTACCGAGAGTAGGTTTTCCGTTTATGTATCAGTTTTGTCAATATTGAGTCATTTGTTTTAGATTTCTTAAACTGTGTCCCCTCTCTGCTTGGCACATCTGCACAATAGTTTTCAGGTCTCTTGAAATAGAGAATATCTGATGATAGATATTACTTTCCTATATCAATACAAACTTTCAACTAAAATGCGGATGCAATACATACTAAATACACTTTCAGTCCATTTATGAAGGACCATTTATAATCCAGCGAAAAAGAAACAAGAGTGTGTAGACAACAAACAGATACATCACTGAATATGAAATATTAATGAAGTTGACTCATCCGTTTAGCCAGTCTCGCTTCGCACAGACGGACACACGAAGGAAAAGACGGTCGTTATGCTAAAAAAAACACAAATTTTTCGGTATCAGGGACACCCACAATGGGTATTTCCGATAAGATCTCACGGTAAATATTTAATAGATAGAATGTAATTTTGAGTTCAATGACAACATTATCCAGTATACACGTAACGTCTAAAACTAGTCTTTTAAACCTTCCTTCCTGTAGCACAACGATTTATTTTACTTCGAGTCCACACTCTCAGTAAAATGAAATCTTTTTCCTGGAGGAAATTTTCTTCCTGGAGTAGATGAATTTATTTACGAAAATCTCTTTGAGTATTATAGGGTTCAGTCTACATCACGAATCTCGTGGCAGTCATATTCGAATAGTGAAGGAAGTAAAATAATGATAAATATGGTAACTCAAAAAACGAGGACATCTTATAAATCTTCTTAAGCACGTCTCATAAATAGCAGTTGATTTATATATTTACGTGCTGAGAACTATGAAAGGAGAAACAAAAGAAATTCCTTTCAGTGTCTTAAAGTCAAATCTCGATCAAGATATTGGTATCCTGGACTGAAAATATCAATAAATTATTTTAAAAATTTCTTTTTTCTGCAAAATGTTACAAACGAAATAATAGTGATTTCAGGGTGACGCGGAAAATGTACCTCAAATTTAGCAGCAACACTAACAATATGTGACGTTGCCCTTTTTAAGAGAAAGGAGAGTAAGAGAAAACAGTGAGGTAAGAGTACACGTGGACATTTTTATGTTATCAGTGCAAACAGAAGTGAGAGTGATCATATTAACACAAGTGTTTTCTTAAGCTTCTCAAGAGACCGTTAATATGATATTCATATTTCCTGTCCTTTTGGTTATTTGTAATTTGCAGAGAACATATGATACTAATACATGAAATATCATGTGAAATTTAATTTTTCTGGGGTGGACCTTCATTTATGGGTGAATAAAGAATTAATGAATGTTTTTTTTAAGTTTACATTATTTTGAGGGTCGTTCCTTGCCGAAAAACATAATTACGTTACGAAAAAAGCTGATGAATATGTGAGGCTATCTTGTTGTGTATGAAAGATTTTCAGGGATTTTTCAAAAAACTGAAACCAGAGTTCATCTCGCAGAAAACGTATTGCGCAAAATATTGAGTCACACTAGTCTTACATTATGAGGGATGAGTGCTATTTCCTTCAATGGTAACTTTTTTACCTCTCGATAAAAATTGCACAGTTGCACCTTCTACTTCTCAGAAAGATGTCAGTATCTCTAGTCAATCACTTAGAATTTGAAACCTAAGTTTGGTTAATTATGTAATTTCTTTTATGGCAGATAAATCATAACAATTTCGTATTATCTATCTGAATATCATTTCCCTTGACATTCCGACTTCTAGCAACATAAAAAATTCTCTTTAGTATTCATCTGACTCTAACTTATCGAAAACTTATGATTATCAACGTTTTTGACAGTCTTGTTTCGTCCCAGCGGGTTCAATGATTGATATAACAAAATCATTTGATGAGTTAGAAAATATTGCATTTCCTGCTAAGACTGATTGAAGCCGAACTAATATTTTCTGGAGCTTAAATAAAATTTTACTCCTCGGCTTTATTAATGAGTAATATTTTTATCGCATAGATTCTTTGATGTTGTAATAATAAATTTATTGTCAAAAAACAGTACAGACTGCGTATGACCACGTGGAGGACAATAAACTAATTTACTCTCCGGAAGCAAGCAAGGGACCATCCCATCAATTCCGATCAAGGGCCCTAAGGCAGAGGCGGATTCAAAAATTTCAGCAAAAGTTCCTAGATAAGATAAAAAGGTAGCTGCGAGTTATAATACATATATAATGTCAATATGTTTGTAATTTAACGCAAATATGTTTGTAAATTTACATGTACAAGTTATTATCGAACTATAGATTATTCTGAGTATAGTGTTTAAAAATCATAAGAGTTGAAAAAACACTAAATTCACGATTTATTGTTACAATAAACACGCCCCTAGACAAAGCCTAGAGAACCTGTATAAGAAATCCGCCTCTACCCGAAGGAAAAACGGAGAAAAACCCGGGCCAGGATGGGGCTACAGAATTAATGTACACAACCGTGCCAAAGTTGAGTACACATAAAACTAAATTAATATGAGCCATATTAATTTAGTTTTATGTGCCAGTTGTTTTTTCATTCGTTACCTTCTCCCTACGTTTACTTCGACGTGTGGGTAGTTATATAATATGTTATCATCCTTATCATTATAATCCATGAATCTGTAAACTACACTCTTAATTTACTAATTAAAATACATTTTAATTTATTTACTTATACTTTTCATAGGTCTACAGATGTAATCAGCATCTCGTCCACATTTCAAAACTAGTTTCCTATCATTAATATCTCTCATTTTTACCTATTTTTTTAGATGACATCAAAGTTCTGCTCCAGAACCATATAAGTTCGTTTCTATCCTAGAACTCATAAATTTTGCTTTCCTCTTTAATTTCCAATACGTTTAGTAACTACAAATATACATGCACTTGAAGTATTGTCAAAATAATGCTCAAGAGCGAAACTAAAAATGTCTGTCTTTCTAGACGCACAACGAAGTACCAAGATTTTATACTTTCAGTAAGATAATTTCTGTTTCCGTACTCTTTGAAATAAGATAAGACGGACTATAATAAAAAAAATACAGTTGAAGGGTTTATATAATTCACAAACCTACTGTGCAATCTCTTATTCCTGAAACAAAATCAATCCAAATCACGTGTAGTTATTCATTCATAGAATAGTACACTAATTCATACATTTGCAGACCTTGCCAGTCCAACGATCGGAAGAATGATACACAAAACGATGATAAAACCTCAGGGCAGTGCATCAGTTTCTTTAGCCATCGCAGAAAACTTTTTAATTAATAAAATAATTGGGTAATACTACTGAAAATTTGCAATATGATTGCAGAATTTTTGTTTTATTCCTCTCTGTTCCAATATTTCATAAATAGTTGGTGAAGATTGATGATCCGGTAAGTTGGCAGTTAAAGAACAAATTCGCGGTCCAATGCCATTCGTATGACGAACCATGTTGACATACAAAAATGGAACTGAAGACTTAGCAGAACAATGAATAAATGAAATGAACAACGAATTTCTATTGACAAAAACTAGATTTTTAAGGGATAGGAATATTCAAATTGTAAACAGGGGTTTGATTTCAAATACTTATGAGCCTAAATGTTGGTGGATAAATTTTGTTTTCTTTCTATTCCAAAGTGGTATATTCAAACTGTGTTATATTTTTTCTAACTAAAATATTGCAGGAATTAAAGATAGGATAAGATAAGAATATATTCCTTGATCCATCACTTTGTGAATTTGGTCATCATACGAATCAAGTATAAATACTTTTTAGGATTAAGAATACTATCTTCCTCATATTGTCAATTGAACATTTATATAGTTGTAAATCTATTATTATTAATACATTGAATTATTTTTTGTTCATGGATATTGAAAAAAAAAAAAAAAACCTAAATAAAAAATAATAACAATTTATTTTTTCAAAAATTGTATATTTCACTGAATAATTACATTTTAATAATAATTCACTTATGTTATGTGCAATAACATAAGGAGAAAACCGTTTATCTAGACAATACTAGTATTTTTTCAGTTAACAGAATTATATGTTTTCAAAAAGCAATCTGTTCCCATGGTGCATCATAAAAGTGACATAAAATTGTTTTGAAACATTACTTAGTTTTAATATCATGACATTTCACAGAAGTCTATGTACATAATATGTATTTAATCGTTCAGTCATGCATTCATTTATTGAGTGACTATTGTAGGACCATCTCAATGGTATAAATTTGGAAAGTACAAGAAGTTTAAAAAATCGTCGAACAACATACTCTTTCCGGGTTCTTCCTACAATGAAAATTAGCCAGCCACGAAAAAATCTTATATCGACCGACGCAGTGTCATATCAACCCACACAGAATGGAAAAGATATGCTAAATTTTAATAAATCTTATTTTCATGAATGTTTTGTGGATCACTTTCCATTGAAATGTCAATAAGTTTTACGAAGGCGAGTGTGTAGTAGTCTAATGGTAATAAATTAACTCCATCAAATTCCGGAGACTAAAAATAATCAAACGCAAATGTAACAACAACCAACACTTACAACCTTTTCTTGTTTTTATCATGTTTTTTAAAAGATCCACAGGGTGACCTCGCCTGTCTCAAGAATCTCTGCAAGCCCTGAAGTCAACCATGCGCTTTCGACGAAACGGGACGCGCGCGATTAGGGCAGACGCGCACGCGATGAAGCTATTAATCGAGTAGCAAGGCAGCGATAGTCGGAACAACGATGGCTGCGACGTCGGCAAGTCTGTGTCTGCGTGAACCCACGCGTGAGGACTACACTGCTACTTGCATCCAGAGGGAATCATCTCCATCGCCACCAACATTACCTCTTCCTTCATTTTTCTAACCTACATTACATTCATAGTTTCTCTCTTCATCCCCGCCTCAACACGCGGCACGCCACCGCTTGAGAAAAGGCTGCGCGAAATTAAATCTGAGGAATGCTCGGTCAGGCCAGCTGTCTCGACCAGGGGTTTATATTTTTTACCTTGTATTAGCCAAAGAAGGGATAAATAGGAGCATATTAACCAAATTCATCTTACGAAGGGGAGGAAAGCAGCTGTGTGGCCAGGCCAAATGGATTTAACTCTTTTCAAATACTTTCACATTTTTTAAAAATTTAACCTCTGTGACCTTCTATTCATGACCCGTATGACCATTCTGAAGGCGCTTTTGGATACGCACATGTTCTCTTTAGATGCGACCGCTGTCAAAAATAAAGGTCCTCCACAAAAAAAGACAAGCGGCCGCAATCCCTTACCGTCCGAGGACCGGCGCGGCGAGAGGACACCCGCCATCTCTTTATACATCCCTTCTCCATTGAAGCTCTCTGTCAGCGCACAGACCCTTGCGTACGTGGACCGCCAGGATGAGGCAATCTTTTTTGTTCTAGGTGGGGCTGACTTAGTGGGGGTCCGTGATCCCCGAAAAAGAGAAACACGAGGTATCCTCCAAATTGGGTCTTCAGACGAGGAGCAACGACAAAGCTTGTGTTGACGGTTTTGGGAAAATATTCATTAAAATTTTGTTTTGTTTTCAATGTTTGTAAAGTATATTTTGAGTTCCCCGTTTTTTCGCAATATACGTTAATGATTGAATAGACCCCCCGCCCCATTTTAAACTTACGCACATTATATTCCAAACCTGAAAATTGTGTTCTCTTACAATGAGAAGGTGCACCTTTAACAACTTATTTAATTGTTATTGGTATTTTAACTATTTCATAATTTGCACCATTAAATGAGAAATACATTTTTCTTTCCCGTACAGACAATTTGACAATATGTTATTTTTCAATTCTATTGTTCTAAATTCGTTCGTAATGGCGGGCAGTGGTTACTGTACAGAGCTCTAGTGTATGATGGATAGCAATGGAAGTAGCTCGATCAGTACCTCTGTAAGCGATATATGGCTTCTCCTTACCCTTAGCTAACTTGAGGACTAAACCGCGGAGCGTTGGTCTTCAGCTTTGAAATTTTCAGAATGTCCTTCTACCGGCCACTGCATCTCTCGGCTTGTACTGGTTCCCTTGGGACGGTCAACATCCTCCGATGCAGCTCACTCTCCCTCTGTGGCCACGACACCTGGCTGTGGACGTAAACAATTTCTCGAATTCTGTCATGTAAATATTCTAGATTATCTATTAGAAAGTCATTCCTCTTTTAACACTCGACTGCATTTTACAGTCAGATAACATTGTTTCCTTGTAAACTTATAAGTGCATATTACATAGAAAAACAATTCCTAACGTATTCCCGTAAAACGTATTTTCCAGTCGAAACAGTAACACGGTGCTGTTATTTTAAAAAAAATATAATATGTAGTTTTATTTATGTCTTTCGGCGAGGTTCAAGGCCATGAGACCTGCTCTTCCACCATCGGTTGGAATTGGGAAGAAGAGATGTTGGGTCGCCGGGGAACTTATGGAACTGAACTGATCGGAGTAGGTAAGGGAAACCCCTATACTTCTAGTTCGCATATGAACTTGAGCATAACAAATAGACCATCCCGACGATGCGAGATAAGACAAATTTCTGAGCAGGCACAACGCACCCCCTGGCGCACACTGGGATAGAATGGGATTCAAGCATGACAAAACTTTCGGATACAATTTCGTAGACTAAATTTAGGTTAATTGAAGATCTTAAGACTGCTCAAGTCACATCAGAAACATAAATATCAAAATTTGAGATTCAATGTTTGAAATTAAATCTTGATTTGTATATACTGAAAGAATCGTGTATAACTGAATAAATATGAAGTCTGTCGTGGACACGTAATTAATCTTTTATGTACAGTTTTATTCCGATTAAGATGAAATTTTGACCTTCAAACTTAGAGCAAGAGCGCTACGTACATGAGATTTCAGAAACTCACCCTATCCCCTATTTTTCTACCCCTTAATACATAATTTTAGTAATTATTGATGAAATCTAACACTTAAGTCAAAATGTTAACGCTCAAAATAAAGAGAAAGAATAGTATTCAATATCGTTTAAGTTCACATTCTTCCGTCATGGAGATACCACTCCTGTAAGAGACAAGGGAAGTATATGATGTTTAAAAATAATAGAAAATGAACAATATTATTGTCAAACCCATAGTTTTTGGGACCGATGAGAAAAATAGTAATATCAATAGAAACATCACATTCACTGTGATTGTCTATTTTTCATTAATATTCTATTCTACGAGCATATATATTAAAGACAATCAAAATATTTATACGCCAGATGTAAATAAAACACATAAAACACTTGTTGATATTTAAAATTCACAATTCACATTAGCTCAGGACAAAAACATAGATAAAGAACAACTTTATATAGAAATAAAGAAGAACATAGATAATAGATAAAGAACATTATTATAGAAGACTAATTTCGGAATCTAAACATATTAAAATTAATAACACGTAATAATCAGATCGAAAATAACACATTTACAACTGAATTTGATAGCCCATTGCACATCAATGAAATGTTTCGAGGTTGGCAACAGCGCAACTGGTAATTTGCTTAACACAGTACGTCTCGCACACAAAATGACAAGAAGTATACATGATGCACGAGGCCATTGAAACTTACAGCTGATGTTGAAATTTATTATAAATCTACAAAGATGTTACCGTGTAAGAATTTGACAAGTGGTAATCACAATGATTTTATTACAAAATATTATCACTTAGTAAGTTTGATGTTTACTTATTTTATTTCTCTTTTATATTTGGTTCTTTTATAGTGGTTTGTTAGAATTGTTTTTGCATGTTATCTTGTATGTTGTAAATATGCGTGGTAGTAGAGCAAGGAAATAATGAACCTGAAGAGGAGGCCTGAATCATATAACCTCGAAACGTTGTTTTTGTCCTGAACCAATGTGAATTGTAATTTTTAAATATAAACAAGTGTTTTATGTGATTTATTTATGTCAGTGGCGTATAAATAATTTGATTGTCTTTAATATATATATACATAGAAAATAATATTTTTTGTAATAGTTTGTGTGTTTTAAACACCAAAATTGCATCACAAACAGAGATCGTCTTTTCGTGAGAAGATCCTTTCCCTGACGAGCAGAGCAGGGAAGTGAACGTAAAGCGTAGGTGAAGCCCAGGCTTTCGTCGTGATACAATNGAAGGATATTCAATGATCCATTTTTACAGAATTAAGTTGATACACGTTCAATAAAAAATACTCGGCGTGTTGAACTCTAAGCCTTTTTGCGGGATTGACTGCAAACGGTTTGACCCACAAAAAAGAAGAATCCCCTTCTTCGGCAGCACGCGCCTCCCTTGTGGTCGCCACGTGCCGCCACGCCTCGTCAATCCCGCAACCTTTTCGGAGGAGATTCCTTCATTCACTCAGGCATAAGAGTTCACCCCTGCCCCACCACCGCGACCGCACGCCGCTTCTTCAGGCGGGAGAAGAAAGAATCGGAACACGTCCTAGAGTTGGGGTCTCCAGGGCCATTTCCAGTTCCACTATCGTCGTGAGGGCATCCATCGCTGCCTTTCAGATTTCCCACGGAAATAATAATTTTCATACCATTATGATGCTACAGCACAAAAGTGCGAAGTGGTCATATATCTTTTTTTGTGTGGGAGCACTTGTTTACGGTAATGGACACATACTGCAGATTTTGAATACACCCGGTAAAAAGTTACATCATCTCTATTGTTTTGGAGAGATTTAAAAAACCGAAAACATCTCAAGAGAGAAAGATTCATGAAATTAAAATGACATGTATACGCGAAAGAAATGGGATGGTAGATATTGTTTATTATGAAGATTGTTTCATTGTAAAATTCGTAGATTTTTCTTAATGTGTACACTGGATATTTTTACATACATTTTCAGAACATTTTTTCAGGAGTATTATGATCTCTCTTTTGTGTCTTTTAAAGTAAAAAGGTTATGCTATCAGAATTAATTAAAAAAATATAGCTTGTAAAATGAAACTTCTCAGGGAAAAAACAGTGAAGATTCAGGATAAAATATATTTAAAAAATTAAAGATATTGCGAAAAGAAAATAGGGAGGGACTGCAAGATCACGAAATGGTAGATTTTTCTCCAACATGGTGCCATTGAGTTGCTAATAGAGGATATTGTTTGCATCAGTTAACAAAAGTGTGATTTCTAGAATTTTCCTTCTGATGTAAATGAAAAAAATCTATTGATATTAAAACTCAGTCTCTAGGTCGCAGGAGTTTGTATGAGGAACGCAACATGTGTTTACTGCATTTCAGACCTAAATGACCTTTTACGCTAAGTGGCATTTGTCTTTCGTAAAATGTATAAAAAACTATGACCGGGTACACAATGTGATCATTTCATTTATACACAATCGCTAGCGTGAAAGTACTGATTTTTAATTGCTGTTTATTGTTAATCGCTAATGACGTACGCAAGAATAAATCTAAGTCGAATTTTGAAAACATCGCTTGATGGTGCTTTGGTACCATCCTAGAGAATGTATGTGTCGAATTTCGGAACCCATCACTACGCCGATGCCACTAAAAACGTTTACAAATTAGATAAAGAAAATCTACTTCGAATTTTACCAAAATCTATCGTAAGTCCATATTGACAAAAGTAAACCGATTTCCGTAAAAACAACTAAGTAGTGCACCTGGACTCGCCGTGGGAAACACGTCTAAGAAATTTATTACATCTGTCTTTTTGCTCTCGGGGAAATCTACGTTGAATTTCTATTAAATCGTTTAGTGGTTCACATGGACCAGCCCTGCAAATTTCGAAGTTCTGGGCCTTAACGTATGTGCATTATCTTCTTGGACCCCTCCTGTAGAATGCGTCTGTGGAATTTCGCACAGACACGCAGACGGGGAATACACGGATATAGAAGCAGAAGTAACAGAAGCTGAGCACAGAAACCTTACAAAACAACCGGGAGCTTTGATATTCGACTCACACATTCTCCAGGGTAAACACAAGTGCACTACTAAGATTTTTTTAAATTCCGTTTATATACATTTCAATTGAATATTAATAGTTTTTTTCAATTATTCATCTTGGGTGGAATCTGGAACCTCGGCATTAGGCACACCAGTCTAAGAGTCAGAGAACATTTTTTCAATAATTTTTAATAATATTTTGTAGATTTTATAGTGGCTTGTTTGTCGTAGATTACCAAACTGATCGTCTGGGGAGAATGTGAGAACGCATGACAGGTAGACCACCCATGGTATGACCATACAAACAACTATAGTGACCAGAATGTTGTTTTCTTTCGTTGTTAGAAACTCCGTAGAATTTTATTTACCTAATTCCCGGGCATTTTTCTCTTAACAAAGACTTGAAGTTGACAGAATTGAACTTCCATGAATTTATATTATAAAGCTAGTATTAATTTTTTTCACTTTTTATCTAATGTTTTCCGATTACAGCCCTTATTGTTCACGGTTGCACCCTAAACGTGAAAAAAGTTTTTCATTTGAAGGAGAAGTTACACCAGTACACTGCAGTGCGGGGATATGATCGTTCCATTTTCTACTTATACGCACTCTCGGCGCACAGAGACCAATCCGACTTGCTCTGATTCTTTTCTCAGTGGAGGGATTGCACTGGGCGTCGTTGAGGTTTGGAGAGCTTGTGGATAAAGCATTCAAGATGAAATTTGTTGCAAATGCAATTTTTCACATGTACCACAACGCACAAAATCAAGAACGAGGCAACACTTACCTTAGCCACATGCGTTTATATTGCTCTAAATCATAGCCATGAAGGTGGACACGCAAAAATTGGGCTGGAAAGATGTTCCATTTATATGCTATATTCCTCCGATGGAGTCGGGAATGCAGCAATGACGTTTTGTTCGGTTCTAGTGCGCACCTAGAGGAGAAAATGGAAAACGACACAAGTCTCTCTGACATCAATATTTAATCACCAGATACAAATTCCAAATCTAATATTATCCCAGACTTCATTAAAGATTTCAAATCTCTATTTTCAGAAAGACAGGAATTAGCCTAATTTGAGGTGTTATTTGAGACGGTGAAAGGAATAATGGTGTAACTCAATGTAACGTAATTTTGAGAAAAGGAAGTTTTTACAAGACGTACTGTAAAAAATTATAATATAGATTTTCAATGTATTGTGAAAACTGCTTCATAATAAGTTTCCTTAACTTGTGTTAAATTATAGTGGTTAAGAATTTCTTTGATTGGTCGTTTGTAGGGGCTTCATTGTGATACTCTACCATTCACTCAAAGATTTATCATGTTTAAAAAGATAAAAATACAATAGATACAATGTCTGACTCACCAGGATTACTTAAACTATCCATCGTGACATCAAGTTCATTTTATCCATCTTTACGATATGCATTCTAATGACAACAGCAGGAAATGCCTCCAGTGGTGTCCCACTACCACTTCAAACATTTGCCTTTCAAGTCCAACTTGTGCTGCCTAATATGCAGCTTATAAGAGAGTTATGATTCGACCCACTAATCCATCTAATAGATCTTACCATGGAGGATACAAATATAACCTTAACTAAAAATTTTAAGAAATTATTTATACTCATTTTCCTTTCACCAACTAATTTTGTAATATCGAATCTGTTTATTTAGTTATTACTTTAATCACACTAAACAATATTGTATAGTCGCCAGACCATAGTACCTGGCAATCACTATCTCAGACACTCTATACATGAAAAATTTCATATCTGTATTTTCAATCATACACAAACTGGCATTAAACGATATTTAATAATATGAAATCTATTTTTTTTTCATTTGTCATTTAAATCACTTTTAATATAGTTGTCAGATGAGAATTTTCCAACTAACACAATCACGAACGTCATGAAAGTCTGTAAATGAAAATAAAATCTAAAATTTCTTATGACATCTGGGACAGTGTCATCCGGAAAATTTTCATATTTTCATTATCATTAAAAATTACCTTGTTTTATGCCAATTCGAGTCTGCACCCCAAAAAAGAATTGAAATCTTTCATGATGTCTTAGTAACACTTACTCTCGGAATTTTCGTCGGACGACTACGAATGAGTGTTAAAAAACTTAAATAACAAAAGAAAAACAATAGCTTTGGCATGATGACATAATTTAGTCCAATTTCATGCATTTCTAGTTTGATAGGGACGATCATTCTTCCGAGAAAAAAGTTTGGGAATAGTTGAAAAAATCAAATTTTTATTTAGTTATAACAGTACGAAAAGATCAGCCGTGTTATCGAATGTTTTATAGCCTTGTTATGGGTGGGCCATCATCCTCACGTTTTCACACCAAGCCCAGATCTTCGAGTATAATAGAATAATACTACGGAAAAAATTTTCCCGTCAAATTCAATCACCAATATATTCACTGGCTTGGAGGCTATGAAACCCATTGTCCTCAACTTATGTTCTGTACGCACATAATGTTTGAGTTCATGTTTCTGAACAGCGGCTTAGCTTACTAATGTATCTATACTGGCTATGTTTGTTGAACATGAAAATGTAAGTTAAAATAGAAATCGTCTCAAAACTCTCCTGCATAGTTCTCCAAAAAAATTGTGTCTCGAAGAGTATCCTATACTTCTTT
Organism: Laupala kohalensis; assembly: GCA_002313205.1. NCBI lineage: Eukaryota > Metazoa > Arthropoda > Insecta > Orthoptera > Trigonidiidae > Laupala > Laupala kohalensis. The sequence goes on from NNCF01129548.1 coordinate 1,471,297, forward strand.
CTTGTTCGCAAAACATTGCTTAACGTTTTCAGTGTTCCTATGCATGTCCGTATGCGTAAGATAACTACTTCTCTTATTTGTGCATCGTTTGCTGATTATGCACATTGACATTACAAGTGGCAAAATCACGGGATTCAGTATCACTACACTCTTAGCATTTCATGACATCCAAATACTACTCCAAAATTTATTGCCAATGCAATGTTGTGTGTCTTCCACTGTCATTGCAGCCTCTGTTGTTAATACTGCTCAGCAATTTTAGCACAACGGTCGCCGGATAATTTAAACGATCTTTGCTTATACTTCTTGAATATTAGCCATAAAACAATTCACTTCAATATGTCTAATCCAATATAACCCACTTGAATGTTTTGTGTGTTAGTTTAAAAATGGTTTCCCCATTCCCGGAAACGCAACAAATGTTTGGGAAAGAATTAGTAGTGCAAAGCTGAATTTGATGATAAATTCTATGACAATGATTGAGTAAGAAAATTTTTATAAATTCTTGATAATAAAGAGGATTGCCGATTGTCCTTTCTCGGCTGCGGAGTCATGGTAATGGACTATTACGCACGGCAACAACGAATGCGGCAGTTCCGCACAGATAATCGCTTATTGAAAACATAGTTTGTTTAACTCTTGCTGGTGGCTGCATAAACAGTTTCAAACGTTATAATTCAGTGATAATATGATTACGGCATTTTCCTGAGTGAGACAGTATAAATTTTACTCCTTCATAATGTGGCTGATCATTTTTAGCAAAATTTTTGAAAAACATTAATAACTCGTTAAATTCTGCAAGTAAAAGCTTGAAGTTAATAAATGTTATTATAACAGTAATAATTCCCTGAAGAAGAATTATTTTTGGCGCTTTTGCTTATAATATACAAATAATGAAGTCGACGTACCTGCAAAAACTGTAAAATATAATTTTTTTCAAACACTTCACACAAAAAATGTATTATACAGTTTGAAAACCAATTTTTTCACTTGTGTACAGAAAATTTGTGTTTCTTTAACGTACCGGTCAAAAAAAAGAAAAACGTTTTGTATTCGAAATATTATGTGAGGATATAATTTGAATTTAATTTAGTTCCATTTCATTTTAAACTATTTCATTACACATATGGGTTATACATTTTTTTTCATATGTATATATAGTTTACACACGTAAAAATTATAAGGAATTATAACAGGATTTTGTATACATTTTAATTATACGTTAATATTTAACGGAATTAAATAGACAGCTGGAATAATATTTTTAACTTATTTACACAAATAATTTTTTGCTCGTAACTCAGGTGCAGAGTTTCCCTACCATGTCTCTTGTACAATACCATTTACATTGATGTCCGCCTCGGGTATAAAGTAATAAATTCTGGATACCAGGTTACGCCATCTAGGTTCAAACAATCGATCTACGGAATAATAAGGTAATTACATTATTTTACTTTTATCCTTCTTCTCATTTTGTTACATTAATTTTCTACGAGGAACCAACACTTATCGATACATTCCCGACATTTTGAAACAAATACCTGGTAAAAATATACATTAAATATGTTTATATGCCCTACTACTTATATACACCTCATTGGGAAACAAAGTATATTAATATACAAAATAATTGTAAAATTTATGACAAATCTTAAGAATAATTTTCGCTGATGATGTTTGTTGAAGAAGCTAGTGAGTAAAAATACTCACCTACTCAGGGGAGACCAGAGCAGGGTGTGCCCTTTTTACTTTCTCATAAAAGTAGTGTATAGAAAGTATTGTAATCGTGAAAAAATTCGAAAACAAGATTTTTGAGGAAATATAGACCCGTGATTCCCAAAAAGTGATATTTGGCTGGACGTCTGTCCTCATGTCCGCCTGTCGGCCTGTCCTTCTGTCCGTCCGTCTGTGCGCAGCACTCCTGACCGAATGGATTTTTTTTTCATTTTTCGTACTTAGGGTAGAATTTACTTCTGACATATGCACGTGTACGGGTCTATTGTAACAATAAATCGTGAATTTAGTGTTATTTCAATTTTTAAGCACTATACTCAGAATAATCTATAGTTCGATAATAACTTACATGTAATTTTTTGCTTAAAATTACAAACATATTGACATTCTATTAGTATTATAACTCGCAGCTAACTTTTTATCTTATCTAGGAATTTTTGCTGAATTTTTTGAATCCGCCTCTGCCTTAGGGCCCTTGATCGGAATTGATGGGATGGTCCCTTGCTTGCTTCCGGAGAGTAAATTAGTTTTTTTCCCTCCACGTGGTCATACGCAGTTTGTACTGCTTTTTGACAATAAATTTATTTATTTATTTATTTATTTATATGCTTTCAATTTTCTTTTTACTTGAACGCAAAGGGCATTTCACATGTAGGCCAAAGTACATTTTTGAATATTTTTCAAAAACTAGTCCAACGATTTTGCGTATATTTTCTGTACGCAAAGTATAATAAGTATGCATTACATCCACATTAGCGGTATTTCGCTTGAAAGTTTGGTATAGACGCAGTAAAATAATTTTTATCTGCTACATTCACGCATTTGTTTACTATATCAAGAACCTTGAATATTATTTAAAATGGATGAAGCACAGGTAGAGTAAATTAATATTCTTTATATATATGGCCCGTAGTTTCAAATTTGCCAATGGTGTGAATCCAAAGAGTACATGTTTGTAGATGTGTAATTTTAAATGTTACTTTGATAAGGAGAACAGAGGAATGTCTGCATCTTATGTTTCTCTTCGTATCGTGAATCTTCCACACATGCGACCTCTAAGCACTTGCCGTAACCTCACATCCGGTGACGCTGCATCATTTTGCTGCGTAAGCTTACGTATCAGATGTGTCCACTTCTTCTTTTGCCAGATTTTCTTGTTAATTTCTTGTGCATGCTGTGTGTCACATTTAATATTCGTGCATATTGTTTGATGTGTGAGGAAGTTATTTTATGTTATTTCTTATCGTTTTAAGAATTAATTTGGATACGTGTTTTATTGTTTTGTTTTGAAGGTAATGTTTGACCAATTGTTTTGTTTATTTTTCATTACATTTTTAATTCAATGCTTCATAGCAGTTTCAATAATTAAAAATAGTATTTTTGTTACAAATATATTTTAACACTTACAGAATTAATTTGACGAGATGTAAAAGGAGCGTTACGAAATAACAGTAAGTAAATAAAACAAACAATATCACCTATTTAACCGAAATAATTAATATATACGATTATTGTTTATTAATATAATTTTTAAATTTCAAAGTGCAAAAAAATTAACTCTTTAGTTCCTAATTAAATTATATAAGTATATTTATGGTCTACTGGCTTTGTTCTCGCGTTAATAATTTCCTATTTATCTTTATATTTATAAATAAATATATTTTTTGAGGTAGAATATAAATCTTGTTGATCTTATCTCCCCAAAAAACGAAAACACAGAATTTGTATATTAGAGATTCTTTTAAATAAATGCTAAAAAAATATAGAGTAACATGTGAAAATCATACCTCTCCTAATAAAATGCTTTAATGCCGCTCTCTAGTTCAGATTGAGAAACGTATATGAGATATTAAGTGCAATGGTTGTGCACCACTAGTTTATACTTATATTTTTGTATCTTTGTTGTGATATATTTTTTCTTCAGAATTCCTTGCCCTGTCTCCTCACCAGTGTTGATAGAGTCACATTATTTACAGAAATTTAAATAAGTTTAGTGAATCAAAAATATTATGTAAATCGCCTTTTATTTTATGGTTCATTGTACACTTGATTTAGTATTGTATTTATGCCGCGTTTTTCATTTGTTTTTTGCTTAAAATTCAAGTATAATAAACTACATTCGATATATTTATAAATAAGGTTTTTGTTTTTCAATTTGAGATAGCCAGTGGGTGTGTTGTTGACATACCAGACAAACCAGGTACGGTTGACGGTGAGATGTTTGGATTATTTCTTGGGTCTGTCGGCAGGTAGCTAGGGGTTCAGCGCTGCTCAGGGACGGACCAGAGGTTCTAGCACCAAAGACGGCTCAAGCACGGATATGTCCATTCTCACTGAAATATTTTGAGAAGATTGAGCTGGACGCACCTTCCTACAAACTAATCTTAGCTATAATTCTGCATTCACCTTCTGACCCATACCTCACCTTATCCCTTTGAGCTGGATGACTTCAGTATGTTGGAAAATAATGCAGTATTCACAAGAAAAATTCAGAAAAAATCGCGAATACGACAAAAAACACGATGTCGTCTATGAGAAATGAAGGAAAAATTATGTTTAAAAGTCTCAATGTCTACCACATGCCATGATCAATTTCCCTTCCCACGCGTTCCAAATCTCTCGCAAGCACTGGACATCACATCATCATGCACAGTGTAATGTCCGACCATTGTTTCTGTCGTGTTGCAGCGTAAGGACAACCTTGTTGAATAAAAATAAAAATTCTATTTAACAAAAAGAGACTCGAAAAATTATTTAAAATCACCTTGATTTCTGCAAATAATGCTAAAACCTGTGCAAATAATTCAGACGTACAATTAAAGAATGAAAAAAAGAGAATGTAAATATATCAAATTGCTTACATGGATGTTAAAGATTTGTTATTGCCTACATTCGATGATATATGAAAAGTGATAACAGAGATAAAAATACACAAAAGAAGAATGAAACAGTACCATAAGAATCCAAAGATTGTGTAAAAAAATCTAAAGAGAACAATAAATTCAAATTACGAATCACTCATTCTAAGGATTAAAGAAGCAACATTTTGCACTTTTCGAATGAAATATTTTTTTCTCGGTGACTAATATCCAGGAGTAGGATGAAGCAAAATTTCAGACTAATATACATTTTCTCGTAAGCGTTAACGTCTATCCTCACAAAGTGTTCGAACATATTATTCTTGAAGTTCCAATATGCATCCTTATAAACTATAGCGTCGACTCCAATACCGTGTCAGCGCACAATACTAAGAAATCAAAGTTTGTTTACATGTGGATGTCCGACGTTAATGCACTCTGTAGGAAGGGCAGAGAGGTACGAATAGCGCTCTCTGGGAGGAAATTTATGAATTAGTTTCCTAATGATAAAGGTGTGTAAATTAATGTTTGTTTTTCTAATCGTTTCAAGGTTAAGCTTTTAAAGAAACAATATTTACTTGGACATGGAATACATAGGAATTTGGAATTCATCTGCTCTTCAATAACAATAAATTGGGTGTATAAGCTTCTAGGCATTTTATTTTTTCTTCCATACTCTTAAATTCTCAACATTGTCAGGTAATTTGAATACGAGGAATCATTAGTCACACAAATATTAATTACTTATGTTTTCTTCTACACCCCCACATGGATTGGGCATTTTAACCACATACTACTGGTAGGTCACTAACTTTTATTCCCTTAGATATAAATGTGAAAATGATTTTCCTATGCTGAATATGTTTTTTGATGTATAAGATACCAGAATTTTGGGCAGTAATGCAAATCAATGATCTTAATCTCACTACCACTAAAGCCTATTTCACCCCTCTGTCTTCGTTACCCGGAGAAAATGGGATGTCTTGCTGTCAAGAGTAAATTATACAGAAATACGTTTTGAGAACAAACCTATCGGTAATAAGACGTTTTCTTTATATCGTAAGTTTTCCTAAACGTCATTTAATTCTGAATAAATAATAATGTGTCATTTGTCTACTTCGTTGTCACAATTTGGATGAAATGGAATGCAAATTCGATTTGTTGATCTCAGTGCTTTTCATTTGTCACTCTATATTACTCGATTAATTTAACATAAATGACGAGTATTTACCTAGCCATTTTAACGTTCAATACCAAAATTTGCTAACTTACTTTATTGTTGTTAACGAAGACAATGCATGAAATTACATTTTAAGCAATCATTTCTCTTTAGTTTTGCTAAAATTGTGAATCACTTGATTAATCTTGAGAATATGCGCAAATGCTGTTTTCTTGAACCGAATCCATAAATTTTAAAATATTTTATGGTTACGTTTCTTCATCTAAGATTCGTGCTTCAAAAATTTCCAGTAGTATTTTTTTTTTCAGAAAGTGGTTAGCCTAAAGTAGAATTCATTTACACAAATACCGTGTAAAATAATGCTTTCCAGACATATTCATGAGAAAAACAAGACAAAAAATTAAAATCAAGTGGCATCAAATAAACGTACAGTTCATACCATCTTTCAAATAGAAACTTTGTCAGTTAGACAAGAAAGTGTTTGATTTCTCTTTCCTTCTAAAAATGTTTCTTCTATTTCAATCAATTTCCGTACACGCGATAAACACTTGATCTCCGGTTTCTGCACGTTTCTTACAGTACATTCCTTTTTTATTAGTACATTCGTTTCTTGCTCTCCGCTCCCTGGTGCTATTATCTAGCAGACAAAATACTTTTAGAGCATTTATTTAACTACAGAAAGTTAATTAGGTTACGATAGAAAGGACAAACGACATTTACGTGTTATTTTATTTAGTTTGTGAACGAGGTTTAAGATTTTGGTGAGATTCTAAGAAACACGATTTGTTAAAGGAATGAAGAAGTTGCATCCCCAAAACATTAAATTTCTAAATTATTTCAAATCTGAAATATTTAATGTTGTCTTATTCTGTCCATTTCATTCGTTCATTCGCTTCCAACTCTACTTGAAACAGGTATTCGTAGCTTTGAAGGTTTGATGTTAGTGAGGTGAATCTATTACTTCAGTATAAGCGATGGTGATTTCCTGTTTTCTTTCACGGTGTAACTTATGTTGAGAAAACCCACGATTTCCCCGAGATCCGGTCTCAACAGCTGAGATTTTAGATATCTTGGTGTCGCTTAATTGAGCCATCCGATCAGCGGTTAAGTGATCAGGTAATTCAATCTGACAGACGGGTTAAATTTATATAAGAAAATAGCCAATAGGATATTGAAAACAATACGTGAAATGATTGAATATCAATGTGTGAAGAGTGAAGTGAAGGTAGTGCGTGCTTTTCAGTACGATTGCGAAACTGTTGAGCGAATTATGTAAAAATATATTTCCTTTACCGAGTGAGGACCGACAAGTAAGCTGCTAACGAGAAAAATAACATATAGAAAAATTTTGTAGTAATTATCCATGCTGAACAAAGGAGCCCCAGCTAAGCTGAATGTTGAGTGGACCAGGGGTAAATCCAACCATCCGCCATCGCTTCGACCATCAGACCCTCTCAACCGCCTTAGCAGGAGAAGCAACCGTTAACCAGAGTATAGGAGTGATAGCAGAGCGTTTGCATTGTGCAGTATTAGGCGTCCTCGGCTTGTCTTGTAGCGAGCGCCGCTGCTTTCACCCGATCGCCTCACCGACCCCCGCCAGCAATCGTATCACGCCGCATCCTCGCCGCTTCCCGTTGCTGTCCACCAACGATGGCTTGTAACACGATCCTTGGCGTCTCATCCGCCCTCTTCTCTACCCCCGCTGCCGACGCGGAGGAAAGAACTAGACTGCCTAAGGCGCTTCAATTACGATGAGATTGGAATAATCTACACAGAACGAGACAGCTCTAGCACGCTCGATGCTCTGCGTAGTTCGCCGGAGTGAAATATGCTTGAGAGTGCATATGCGCTTGCAATGCAATCAAGCGTGTACAGTGCGCTGTACACGGTAGCTCGAGCAACTCCAATGAAAAATCTCTCAAGAAAGTTAAAATTCCATTGGCAAAGAAATGTGTGATCTACTTGAATGTTTTACTGCGTTTAGGTAAAAGAAAAATAGCATCTTATCTAAATGAAAAATAAGGATTAAAATAAGGATCTAAATGAAAATAAAATGATACACTCACAGAAGTGTTACACGAAAAAAATCACTTTCAAAGTAAACTCAAATAATTATCAAAGTTCCAAAGTATTCGTAAAACTCTACTATTGAAAGATGTTTTATTGAAAACACATGTACCCGGTTAATTTAGAAACCACTCACGGAACATAGGTAAATACCTATCACATTAGTAATTCTAATTATAATGAATAGTTGGCAGCATATTGATATGTATATAATCAATAAATTGAAAACATTTTTGTATAGTATCACGAATCTTTATCATCTATGATTATGAATAGGAATGCTTTTCCGCTGACATAAATCAGCATCTGCCTCAAGATGCTGACTGCGTCTGCGAAAATGCTTTCTTTAGTTATTACAGACAATCAATATTGGTGATACTAATACAAAAATATTTTCAATTCATTAATTAAAATTATTTAAAAAAATTTAAGTATTATTTCCAGACGTTTTGCGATATCTTCGTGTTATAAACAGCGTAATACTTCTTACGTAAATGTAATTTCATTTCTAGCGCACGATTATGCTATTTCGCATATGGAATGTGTTTTCCAATCATTTTTCAATTTTATCAGTACTATATCTTTCAGTTTCGTTTTCATAGTTAACTCCGCACTCGTAGTTAACAAGTCTTTTGACATGGTGAATCAATGAGGTAATGCAGTTGAGAGGTTTTATTTTCCTATGTCTATATCAAACTTTTATGCGGAATACCGTTTATGCAGATATAATTCATACTAAGTTCACTTTCTGTTAAGAAAATTTAAAGAAAAAAATATGTAGATGTTTTCAAGAAGTTTTTGAAAATTCTGTTCCATCTTCATATGAAATACCCTTTCTTTTAAAGTTAAAAAAGTCCAGAACACTTGCATAGACAACTTCGCTAAATAAGAAATTTGAATGAAATTAACCCATCCATAAGCCAAAATCGCTGTGCAAAGATGGAAAGACATGAGATGGAACTCAGAAAGACGGACGTCGTACTAAAATCCACTTTTTCGGGATTAGGGACATCCAAACGGATATTTCCGTTATAATATAGCGATCAAATATTTTGGCCATTATACATCTTTCCCTATACTACGTTTACGAGGAAATAAAAAATGACGTATACAAATGAGGTTTCTTTTGTATATACGATACGTAACTTACACAAGAAATAGTTTTATGAATTGAATACAGTCTGAAAGTTATTGCTAGTCATCTTGCCTTGAAATAATATGAACTTTCACGAATAGTTGGTATCTACTACAATTTGTACCCGTGTGTGCATTCGTTGAACATATTTACTTTTGTAATATTATTCTAATTAAAATTTAGGAAGAATAATTTCCATTTCTTTCTATATACAGAGCCTAGTGGTGAAATTCAATGAAGAAGTAATCTGATAGGATGATTCACAAAACTTTCCAGACATGTTACTTATTCCGATTTATTTGATTATAATTGTAAGACAAAATTTGACCCGTCTGAAAAAAGTATCTCATTCCGTATTTTGTCTGAAGATGAAGCAACAAATATTGAAGTGAAAAATTATGACTATTTCCCGTCACGAGTGAGCGGAGATTAAGTGAAACGGAAAATCTTTTTTTTTCAGTGATATTCAGGGTAATTACAGTAATACTTGTAGATTAAATACAGGTTAAATTGTAGTACTGTGCACTACAGTGCACCTTAAGGTGCAGCATTAACTCTGTATTTCCCACATATCTAACACCGATAATCAAATTAATTATGATTAATTTCCCTTTAAAATGATATTTTACGGGCCCATCTCATACGTTGACTAAAATACGACAATTGAAATTATGAGAAAAAAGTATAAATTACCAGATGAAAGATAAGTAAAATAAATGGAATGGAATTTTGTCAATTACAGACGCATTATCGTCATTAACAAGGACAAATTTTCCAACTCATAATAGTTTGTAAGCTTACGATTGGGTGTTCCGCGGATGGTCTGCCCGAAGTGGTGAAACCCGACACGCCATATACGTGTTTTATATAGAGTCTGTTCGATAGTTGCTTTTACTTCGTCGTAGGGATGTACTTTATCATTTTTTAAAGGTTAAGTCAAGTTCCAGATTTTCACTAAAACTTTAAAAAAATATATTTGTATTTGGCATTTTGACGCGGCATGCCAACAAAAGTTCTTCCACAATGTATTGAAATGCTTTTTTAAAATACATAATCAATCGTTGAGATTCAGAATCCAAATATGGCGTTGTTGTAGCTGATTTCTCTTCTATGTCATTTCATTACTTACTTACATATGTCCTCAATCAACGTATCTTAGTGAAACAAAAACTTACTTACTGCAGTATAACACTTATTTATACAGAATCTGTGGTCCTTGACCACATACACATCTAAAAAAAATTATAAAAAAGGACATTGGGCTGTTTTTAACGCAAATGAAAAGTGGGCAAGAATATGGTTCCAAAGGAAATATCTTATTATCGTGGGAGACCATTGTAAATAAGACTCATGATTTTGGTAAACTGTTGATTACCCTCATCTCCAATCAAACTCTTTTAAATTGTTGAGCAAACAATTATTATCTTTCCTTTTTTCGTAGGCAAAAGAGCGTGTTCTTTAATGAATAAATAAGAAAAGAATACATTTTCAAAAAACCGTCCCCTTTAGAACACACCATTTTCCAATTTCAGCGTTGGAAAACGTACTCAATGTGAAATTACCACAATTAAGTATTGTTTGTTAAAACACGTTTAATTTTGTAAAACAATCTGTGTCTGTTTTTAGCCAACTTGGAATGTTTATGGGAATGTTATCATGGCGGTACCTGTATAGAAGCTGTATACATGAATGTTTTCATGAAAAGAACATGTTATAATGAATAAAAAGATGTAATAAATAACATACCAATTAAAATTTAAAAAATATATACATAAACTAGAAGTGCAAAATCATTGAGCATACTTCCTCATGTACTTATTAAAGTTTTTGCTATTGCACGACAAACTTACTTTGTAAAGAAAAATAATATTTATACAATTTCACAGACATTTTGATCATCTTTGTTTAATAACGCTTCTGTAAAACATATTGTGGACAAATATTAACAAGTCATATTGAGAACATTTATTTATTTTCTAACCAATGAACACCTCACCTCAAGCAACGTCTTTATAAGGTTTGTAACCTGGTTTGGAAATTTTCAAGACAAAAGTGTCAGACACAATAAGGACACAACAATAACGAATTATTAAAATACAAAAACACCAAAATCTAAAAATAATATTGTAATTACATACGATAAATAACATTTTTACCACCCGTCGAATTATTACTATTTTCCTATATTTCACCAATTTCAATCTAAATGTGTAAAAAATTTCGGATTACATCTTGTTTTCAATTAGACTTGTTACACTTCTTTTATTTATTGTATCAATTTTCAAATTTTCCTACCGTAGAGAATTTAATTACAATAATATAAATAAAATAAGTTTAACGTTATTACAATAAATCTCAATAATGTTTGGTATAAAGAGTTTAATACATAACGAATTAAATGTGGAAAAATAATATAAGATGAACCATTTCTGGGTTCCTGGACGTTCTCATGAACAATGAATCTACTGGTCAGTGATCCACGGACTTTGCATCAAAATACACGAGTAAAGTGAGGATACCGGGTGAATGTAAACATCGAATCGGAATAAATATAAACATTGTATTTAACAGGTTTAAAACAAATAAAGTTGCTACAACTACAATGGCATTTTCTTCAACACGTTTGGAAAAAGAATGGCAGTGTTTTTCTCCTACTTATGTTAGGTAGTCTAGCTCGTCACGTAATTCTATTCTCAAAAGGTCCCAGACTGGAGGCAGGGAAACTTTCCCAAACTTAGGAGGACCATGACACCCTCCGACACGTTACATAAAAACGTAAAACAACAGTCTGAGGAAAGATTATTTCTTTTCTTGTAGATTTGAATGGTTCTTTGCTGAAAATAAGGAACTAAAAGTTTCAGTTATGCTTAAGAACAGCATCCCAAAAACCTCGTGTCCACATGATTCTAAAGACCTTGACGTAATCACGATTGAATTGTGTCTTTTTAGATTTACGTATAATTGTAATAGGACCTAATTAAATAAATAATTAAACTTAAGACCTTTTATGGACGAATAATATATTGAAGAGCTCACAACTTTTCGACTTGGATTTAAGCCGTCGGTCGTCCGGTGATAAAATAATAACTAATTATTATTTCTATATAAAATATCTTAAGTTTTTAATTATTTATTTAATTAGATTAAGTAATAGACGTTAATTGTAGTAGTATAATTTTAATAGATTTCAGAAGAAAATTATTCGCAAATGTAATGATGTTGGATATCAAGTGAAAAATAAAGTCGTGAAATCAACCCTTCCTCATTCTCAAACCTTACTGGTTCCGCCCACAAACATGAAATATGAATATCTCAATTTTTACTACAAATGTTCTCAGTCCTTTTTCATATTCCTAAGTCCAGTGGAAGTAACTGTAGTATAGAACTGAGACACAAAGGACTGAGCAGCCGAGTGTTTTTCTAAGCATAGGTTCTTAAGTGTAAATAAAACAACATATTGCTCTAAGCAAACATGCAATCGTTTAGCACCGAATGACGTTGAAAAATAATTGTTTGCGTACTTTCTTTAATGGTAACTTTTCTGACAAAGTCTAAGGATACGAAGTGATGTACTCACACAACAATCATTTGGTGTCTTGGATCAATAAAATCCAAAAAAGTTGTAAAAAGTACTATCAAGAAACCAAATTTTAATTTCCGCAAACGGCTGAGGTACACACTTGAAGACGTACACAAAATTTCCTATTTCGAGAGCTAGGGTTTATAACTCCTATACAATGAAAGACGGTTTTGACGCAAAATAATCTAGTAACCATGTTTTTTGGCCATATGTTTGTTTGAAGATATCCATAAAAGTGTGTATCTGAGTGTCGGGATATGAAGACATAGCAAGGGCATGAGAAAATGCACGTTTAACTAACTCCTCATGATCTGTTAACAAGAAAAATTAAATGATTATGTAGAACATGATATGAAAATTATGTTGCAATTTTTACATTTTTCGTTTACAGTCATATAACGGTGATACTCGTCGAAGATATAAAATACTCAATTTAAGTGAGATAACTGGCAAATATCTGGAATTTTACTACAAGACGGCTCTGATTTCTATGAAACTCTGAGAATGTATGAATTTTCGAATGTAAAAGAGATCTAAATATCTTTTATTTCCGAGTGGGATCATACTATTAGTTTTTTTTTAAATATTAGAATTCACCTACATTATGGATTCCCAACTTTGTACTGTTTGTACGGCAAACTACTAAGATAATAAAATTCTAATTGAGTTTATATGTTCCTTCACAGGAGTTTCTTTCTCAGGTTATCTAACGTAAGTGTATTGCAATCGTTTTGATATTATCCGAAAAATTTGTACCTTTAACTCAGTCGCTAAATTTTAAACGTTTTACAAGAAGAGTAAATGTACTGACACAAAGATGGTTGATGGCCTAGGCTTTTAAAAGATTTATTTCACTCTAAATAAATCTTTATTAATATATTTGAGTATGAATATCTATTATCACTGAAGAACTATGGTTTTATCATTCTTTGATATATGATATTGTGTAAGTGTCTGAAGCTCTTTTATGCTGATTAGTGAGTAATCAGCATCTCAGTAAAAAGTTATGAATAAAGTTATATAATATTCAACAACCAAAGAAATAAAAATATTAAAACAATAAACCATTATCATAACATTGATGAATAAATACCCAATATTTTCTTCGTGTCCACATGAAAGTTTAAATTCCACACGTAAGTAGCACTATTAATTCAACTTAACGACTTCTTTTTTTGTTTGTTGACAATTTCTTATTATTTCACATTTTTTACAACGTTTCGTGTCTCCATCAGACACAATTGACATTCACAACTTTGTTATTACATAGTTACAAGACGATAAAAAATACACAACTGAAAATAAGTAAATATTAACACAACATTTTAATAGGAATTAATAATCATTTGATAATTTTTCTGCTTCTATATGTAATTCAACCCCAAATTGTTTAAATTTACTTAGTATTTTCTAAATACAGTTATTTATGTTTGATCGCCATGTAACTATGTAATTAAAATATGTGAATGTTAATTGTGCCTGATGCAAGCTCGCACGCGGCTCAAAACGTAAAAAAATTGTAAAATAATAAGAAATTGTCTAAAAAAGATCGTTAAGTTAGATTAATTAAACAAATAATTAGGTATAAATATTAATTAGCACTACTATTATCCTCAACACCTGACGAATAACGTACTGGCGGTATGGTATTAATTCTATGCCAAACATTTGTTGAAAAATTATTATTATTGGTTTGACATATTATTAATTTAAATAAAATATATTAATGTTACACTTTATTATGCACACCTTAACCCGATGGTATAGTTTGATTCCATGGAAATAAGATTTACATTAATTTGGTATTTAATAAAGTACACAACTTTAATTTACATAACATAGGTTACATACAATTTTTTAAACACCGATTACCTCTCTTTTCTTTTTTGCCCATACAGTTAAGGTTGTCTTGCATAATTGTTGTCAATAATCGTCAATAATCTTGTGATCTCGTATGTTATCGTATAGTTTGGCGAAAATGCAAGGAAGTGGAAGCGATCCCAAGCCATTATTTGTAATTCAAGAAACTACACGACTGATTAGTGAGTTAGTATTATCTCTCAAGAACAAAAAATATATTTTACGGAGAAAACTTCATTTATTTAAATGTATTTTATACAGCTGAATTATAATTTTACGGATTTGGGGACACTTTTCGAAAAATTCCAAAAATTCTCAATTCCCCCCCCCCCCAAAAAAAAAAAAAAAATACGAATAGTCTCTTATAAAATGGCAACTATTTCTCGAAAATTCCAAGAACAGATACCCATGGAAGACACAATGGGATTTTTATGGGGTCTATCCCATTAACCGAATGAATTTGAGAGTAGACTACAATGACAATGATTATATTTTTCAAATATTGTGTTTCCTGAAAAGTTTTGTCAAAATGATGTCTTGTTTTGATACCAAGCGACCTATAAATTCAAGACTCAAAATATGTTTTTATTTGATCATATTTTCTATCGTACATATTGGGACCTATTTATTATTTCTTTTCTTTTCTTTTTTTAAACTGTGAAAAATATGAAATCAATGAATGTCAATTTTACAGAATCAAAATGGAATACAACATTAAATATTGCAACGCATGAAAACGATAACTTAGAGTATGCGCACATTTGAATGAGACTAGAACAACTGTTGATGTCAATGCAAAGCAAGTTTCATTCCCTAGACTTATTGGAGTGCGATTTGTTAAAAAAAAATTTCAATCATAGTAAAAGATTTCTATTGTCATAAAAACCTATGTTATATAATTCTTCGTATTTTCGACAAACAATATGAAATATTCTAGTGGGAAAGACACATCATCATTACAACTAGAACTTCAAGAAACTATCTTCACAACAATGGTTCTTGCACAATTGGGGTCTAGTACAACAAAGCGTCTACTACGACCTGAGGAGGAATGAAAAACCAGTAGAGAGGACGAATTGAGACACACAAAAGTTGTAAGTGCCAAGTGGAAAAAAATCTCGAAAAACCTTCGCAACGCCAATTATTTGGTAATTGGTTCATTCCCTCCTGTTATCTCTCTATCTTAACACTTCCCTGCATTTATATTTATGAAACGGTCTTGTTTGTTAAGACCGAATTACTGAAGTGCCACCCTTGCTTTATACGAAACAGTCTCGTTCACGAACACAATACTCGCAATAGTAGTAATATTCATCGCCCTAGAGTGTCAACCAGTCTTTGCCAAAAAGGATATTATCATTCGGGAATCGTTCTATATAATTCCCTGTCCAAGAATATAAAAGATATTATGTAATTGAATATCTTCAAATCCGCGGTTAAAAACTACCTCCTGCACCAGTGCTTCTACACTGTGAAAGAATTTATTGATTTTAATAAAAGTTAAATTCGTCTTGTGCTTTATCACGCCATTGCTGTAGTACTTTTTAAACAACTTATAACAATTTCAAAAACTATTTTCT